>CAMOHE010047956.1:0-19487 GCA_946598075.1 Artocarpus hirsutus
GGCTTGATGTCCCCTCACCGGAATACCCTCGGAATGTTTGGTGGGTGGCCAAGCACGCCCATTTAGGTTTCGATAAGTTGAGTAATACTTTATGTAATATGGATACCTAGGAATAATGATGAATGTGAATATTATACATATATATATGTATGAAACTTGGTAATCATTAACTATGGTATCCACGGAATATGATCACAATAAATCTCATAATCTGGTATACGATGAAAATTAACTAACCATGCAGGTTTAATGTGGTAAGAATAAAACCTTAAGGTGAGTAATAGTTTTCCCTACTGAGCATGTTGTCGCTCATTCGCTCTTATGTTCATCTTTTCAGGACTCACTAAGTGTGAGGTGGACAAGAAAAATAGTTGGAGAAGCTATGTAGCTATATTACGTTGGGATTGCTTTAAATGCAAAGAATGATCATCATGATAATGTAAGCATCTATTGTTACTTTCTGTGACTGTATTAAGATTTGTTGAGGGTTGAAATGATGATGATGACAGTTGTATATTATTAAAATTTAAGGTGCTACATTAAACTGTGGTTTATTTATTTGATTATGTTTTTATTTTAATTTGAGAGTTTTTATTTAAGTCCCGGGCAAATTACTTTGATGATTTATATTTATTTTCTAATCTTCATTTTCTTTAATAAAAACTGTTAACCCCCACTTAGGGGTGTTACAGATATAAGATCCTTGGGTGCTTTGAAGATGCATGTAGTAATTCTCTCTTGTCTCTTTGTATAGAGGGACATAATTCAGTTAATTGTAACGGTGAGATAAGAAGAGGAAAAAAGTTGAAATTTCATCTTGATTTCATGTAAGTTCATGAATTTTTTATTCCATGTAACAAAGAAATTCAAAGTTAAAGTGAAATAAGTTAATTGACAAAACCTGGATACATTTGACCACATGAGGATTTCTATGAGATGACAATTTCTTGAGCCTCAGTAATTGCTGCAATAACCAAACCGTCAAAGCCACAATCTGATTTAAGTGCTTTCACAATTTAGAAGTTGCACGAGTCACAAAAAGAACTTCCGTTTCAGCAACCAGGGCTCAAGCTAGACAAGGAAAAGATTTCGGTTATCCACAACATTACAAATTTCTGAGAATTAGTCTACAAATGAAGATTCGAGAGACAACAAGATGAAAGAAAATTTAAGGACACCTCGAGTGGCTCAAATCAATCATGGGAGTAGAAAGTGAAGATGTCCGGGAGAGGCTAAGCCTTGAGATGGAAAGTAAGCAAGCGGTGCTATGAGATAACTGATCCTTTATCACGCCCTGAGTACGGGAGATGACGTGACAATTTAATTAGGTTAATTAAATAAAAATTTAGTAAAAACATGGGTTAAGAATTAAGGAATTTATTTAAGAAAATGTGAAAATTTTAAAATCTTTTTGTAACAAGTAATTATAATATTTAAACAAACAAATAAATTAATAAAATAAACAATAAGGAAATGATAATAGAAAAATGGAATGGAACGAGAATGGGTCCCACTAACCTATATCTTGTACACACACATAGTACTGACAATATTACAATACAACCACAGTCCAAAATAAAAGAGAAAGTTAAGATTTTATATGCTTTGAATTGTTGTACTACAACCTACCCAAATCTTCTACTGGTCGCAAGTCCGGTCAGCGGACTCTTTTCTGATCCTAAGCTGATATCCACCTAAGGGGTAAGATTTTTAACCAAATAAAAAGTGAGCGAAAGGCTCAGTAGAACTATAATTTAAAAATATTTAATTTTAAAAGAAATTTCATTATTCAAATAAATATGTAGAAAACAAACTAGAACAAATAAATAAATAGATGAAAATTTTAATAAAAGCTTTTCTTACCAAAACAATTTAAATAGGTCGATCAGAAAAATACCGTTTTCTTTTCCTGGGCAAACCATATGTATCTCACCACCGTAATGGCCCAGTTAGGTTTCGGGACATGCCCTCAAGGCCGCACTCTACATGACCCAATCTCTAATATGGCATCATGCCCTTAATTATAATTATATATATTTTTCTATGATTATTAAAATCTCTTTTTACCAAATATAATCATTTACATTCATTATGAGGTTTATTATGAAAACTACCTCAATTCTACTGTTTATAAAGACATTCAATAAAAATCCTCTTTAAATCAGTTATTAAAAACATTTTGATAAAAATCCTTTTTTGGCCAAAATCATTTTAAAACTAGGTTACCAAGAAAGAGGGGTAGAAGTCCTGCCTCAATACTCGTGTCAGTGCCCCACACCGTAATCCCGGTCCGCTATACGTTAGCTTTACGGATCCACGCACAACCTTAAATGAAAACTAGGTCTATTAGTATCTAGCGTGAGATATTTTATGTTACTAAATCATCTCATGGTGTCCTAGTGTGTCATTTAGGTTTATAAAATCATTTTACAAAGTCAGAATTTCAATCAAGGATCAAAACGGTGAAAAAGAGTGAAAAATTACAAAATTTTCACCATGCTAATCGGCCTGCCACTCCCCTGTTTCGGCCGGTCGAACTGTACAATTTGGCCTACCGAAAAACTAGGTCCGATCGGCCAAACTTTTCAAGGTTCGGCTTGCCAGTTGTGTGAATTTGGCCTGCCGAACTTATGAATCTAGCCTATCGAACATGAACTTCGGCCTACTAATCTAGAAAATTTTTAGAATTTTTCAGGCACGGGATTTTACCTCCCGAACCCAAATCTCAAATTTCGACCTGTTTTCTCAAATCCCAAGCATGAATGATGATCATATTTGATAGAAAAACATAGTAGATTACTTTTTAATGCTTTAAAACAAGTTTTAAACGAAATTTTTTAAAAAATCCAAAAATATAGAAAAATGAAGAAAAATGAAAAATCTTGATTTAAATATGTTTTTAATCAAACAAAGTTTATATTCTAGTTATTCTAAGTTCCTCTAACCTAGATTGAAGGTTTTCTAAGCTTAGGAAAGCTTAAAATTTCAAAATGCAAAAAATTTAAAAATTTAGAAAAGTTTAGAAATTTCAAAACTAACCTCGAATCAAAGTTTTAAATCGAAGTTGTGGTTGCTCAATCACATTCCCGAGGATATTCCCAAGCCTTCAATCCACTAACTTGAGGGTTGGAGTTGATTTTTCTTTTAAAAATTCTGAGAGAGAATTAAGAGAGAGTGAGAGACCGAGATAAAAAGAGAGGGAGATGCACGGGGAGAGAGAGAAAACGAGAGAGTGAGTGAAAGAGAAGGAGAGTGAGAGAGATTAAATAAAAGGGAGATTAGGCAAAACCAGTGAAGGAAAACCATGTGTGTAGTGCACGGTTTTTGAAACGGGACGTGTTTGGTATTTGTCAAATTGTTTTATTTTTTTTTAAAAAAAAATTCAAAATAACAATTAAAAATAATTAAGAGTAATTAAAAATCATTAAAATTATCATAAACAACTTTAATCTAAAAACTTCACAAAATGACCAAATTAAGTTTAAAATATTCATTACGGCACACTAATTCACTATTTTATACATTAATAACAGTTAATTAATTTCGAGACGTTACATCCTTTCTTTGGTAGAGACAAAACTAAGTGTTTGGCAGGTGAGGAAATGAGAGAAAATAAAATGGAATATCTATGAAGAGTAAACTCTCCGATCTAAACTCTCTAAAAGGTAGTTATGTATTATTTGTACTTATGTCGTAATCACAACTGATCAATATATTAACAAACTGACTAACCAAATATCTCCTAGCTAGCTCTATAACAGCTTTAGAGTTTGTTACATTTTAAAACAGAATTTGTTGTAGCCGACTCAGCTCTATCTAATTCTCTAACATGCCCCCTCAAATGAAAAGGTGATTCTATCACATTGAGTTTGTTCCTCATCTTTAAGAATCTTTTGACTGATAGGCCTTTAGTCAATGCATCTATTGACTATTCTATAGTCGTAACATATCTGATTTCAAGTTCTTTTTTAGCACCTTGTCTCTAACAAATTATACATGAATTTCAATGTGCTTTGTTCTAGCATGGAAAATAGGACTTGCAGCTAATGAAGTTGCGCTAATATTGTCACACCAAATCACAGGTTTGCTAGAGAACTTAATGCCATTTTTTTTAACAATGATTGCAACTAGGATATTTCTACAGCTATGTGAGCCAAAGCTTTATATTCTGCTTCTCTACTTGATCTTGCAACAACATGCTACTTCTTGGAGCTCCAAGAAACTAAATTGCCTTCAAGGAAGACACAATAAGCACTTGTAGACCTTCTATCATCAAGACAACTTGCCCAATCTGCATTTGCAAAACTTGTCAAAGATAGCTGCTTGGTTGGTTTAAAACTCATGCCAAAGGAAATAGTCCCTTTTAGATATCTAAGAACCCTCTTGCATGCCTACCAATGCTTATCAGTTGGTGCATGTAGAAACTGACTTAACTTCGTTACAATATAACAAATATCCGGTCTTGTAACTATAAGATGCAGCAAAGCACCCAATTGTGATCACTTCCCCCTTAGTAAAATCTATCATCACTTCCCCCTCGGCCTTGGACAGAGTGAATCTTAGAGCAACAAGAGTTGACAAAGCTTTAGCTAGTTCTATATGAGTCTTTTTCAACAAGACTTTAATGTACTTTGATTCAACCAAGTAAAGCCTTGTAGAATCATGATAAGCCTTTATGCCCAAAAAGTAATGCAAGGAACCAAGATCCTTAAAAAAAATGTGGCATTTAGATCTAAAAAAAGCTAAGAAATCAAGGTTGGATCATTCCTAATAAGAAGGATATCATCTACGTAGACTATAAACAAGTTCACAGAACTCTTATGCTTGTAGAGAAAAAGAGACACATCTGACTTAGAATTGGTAAAGCCCCACTTGAATAAGGCTAATCTAAGTCTCTTAAACTAGGCTCTAAGAGCCTGCTTAAGACCATAAAAAGCCTTGTTTAGTCTACAGACATGTTGAATGAGCTGGATCAACAAAGCCTTCAGGTTGATGCATAAACACAGTCTCTTTAGAAAAGCCATTTAAAAATACATTGTTGACATCAAGCTGCTTAATGGGCTAGCCATAATGAATAGCTAATATAAGAACAACTCTAATGGTTGATGGCTTAATAACAGGGTTGAAAGTATCTAAAAAATTAACTCCTAGAATTTGAAGAAAACCTTTAGCAACTAACCAGGCTTTATACCGTTGAATTGAACTATTGGGTTGAAGCTTTAGCTTGAACACCCATTGATTACCAACAATACTATATGTAGGATTAATAGGAAATAATCCCATATATGATTGCACATAAGAGCACCATATTCTTCTTCCATGGCTTTTTTCCAATAAGGATTTGCTAAAGCCTGACTTATACATGTAGGTTCTATTGGACCAGGATTGACTAAGAGAGGATGGTTAATAGTGGTGAATTCATTTGAAAATTCCAACCTTAGAATGAGTGGTCATAAAATGACTGGGAACAGATAATTTTGTGGTTTTCTTAGCAGGACAAGAGGATTGACAAGGTTGTTCAACAATAGGAACTAAGTGAGGTGAAATTGACCGAGAATCTATTCCAGTTTTTGAGGCTTATGAGCTTAGAGTACAACTAAGTTTTAGTAATACAACAGAGGGGGAACTTACACGAGGATTATGGCATATACCAAAAAGATCAGAATATGGAAATTCAATTTCATTAAAAACAACATTTGGAGAAATATAAACTCAACCAGAGGGATGTAGACATTTGTAACCTTTGTGGATAGCACTATAACCCAGAAACAAGCACTTAGAAGATCTGAACAGAAGTTTATGAGTATTATATGGATGCAAATGAGGATAAGCTAAACAACCAAATAATTTAAGAAAGGAGAGATCAGGAGAAGAATGAAATAATTTCTTAAAAAGACTAACATTATCAATAACAATGGATTGGAGACAATTTATAGTAAAAGCTGTAATTGAGAATGCATCCCACCAAAAAGAGAGAGGCATATAAGCTTGAGCTAAGAATGTAAGCCAAGCTCAACAATATGCCTATGCTTTCATTTAGCTCTGCCATTCTGCCCACGAACATGGGGATAAGGATATCTCATTTTAGCTAGAACATGAACAAAAGTCCTATACTCACCCCCAATCTCTTTGTATCATTTTAATGGAGCAATCAAATTGTTTTTCAACTAAAAGTTTATATGTTTGAGAGACAGATAAAGTTTTAGATTTGATTTTGAGTGGATAAATCCAAGTGTATCTAGTATAGTCATCAAGGAAATGTTTACAGCACTTATAGCCATAGGAAGACAAAACTGCGGTTGGTCCCCATAAATTAGTGTGAATTAATTTAAGGGGACGAGCTGTTTTTGTCATTTACAAAGAAAAAGGTAAAGTATAACTTTTCCCATATTGACATGAAGAACAAAAGAATTCTTTATTAATTGGTATTAAAACATTACAGAACTTGAGAGCAGCTAGAAAAAGTTCTGCTAGAAGAATAGCTTAAATGCCTATGCTAAAGAGTCATTACATCAGACTTTGATATTGTCAGAGAAATAGTATAAACACAAGACTTATTCTATACTAAACAATTGTCAAAAAAAATTTTAATGTCACAAGACCTAGGTACAGACGCAGTTTTGTTACTGGAAAGAACTGAACATGTATTATTAACTACAAAATTTGTTATCGAACAGGATTTAGACACACAACTTGTAGGTTGAGAAGCACCATAACTTGCTTTATTCTTGGTTGAACTTGGAGCACTAAAAACTGGTTCATTCATTTGATAGAGTCTATCTTTAAGAGTTCCTGTGAGTAGGACTCTCCCTGTGAGCTTGTCTTTAACAACACAAAAGGTAGAGTGAAATTCAACAAAAACATTATGTTCAAAAGTAAGTTTGGAAATGCTAACAAGACTTTTTCTTATTGAAGGCACATGAAGAACATTTAATAACCTAAGTGACCTAGAGGATTGAGCTGGTAATGTGTCACGAACCTAGACCCAGGTAGTGACATGGCAGTTTAATTAAATTAATTAAACAATTTTTTTATCTAAACCTGTCGATTAATTACTTGATAATTTAAAAAAATATACTTGGGTTATTTATTAAAAAAATGTGGTAAATTTTAAAACCTTTAGATAATTACTATTTATTAAGTTCTAATACTAATTTTGTGAATTATCTCTAAAACAAATTAAATTAAAATATAAATCAACAAGAGCAAGTCGGGCCACACCGAACCCCCATTGTGCACACACATAGTATTGACATACATAAAATACAAACCACAGTCCAACCAAAAATGAATAATATCCAAATATTACATGCCTTAACTTGATAAGCAGACAAATTAATTAAAATTCATACGGCCACAGCAATCAATAGCATCCTAGTCGGTGGTATGCTACGATCCACCTAGAAGGGGGAATTTTAAAACAAATAAAGCAACGTTCAAAAGGCTCAATAGGGCTTAGATTTTGAAATCCTTTATTTAAATAACCAAAACTTCATTAATGCAAAAACTATAAAAGACAATAAATGAATTCTGTTAATTTCATGCTTACCATTTCGATCCAACATTCATCCAAAAACAAGTTTATCTTTTATCTTGTGCAAAACAATCAAAATCACCACCACCGTAATAGTCCGGTTGGGTTTTAGATTCTGCCTTCAAAGTCGCTCTCTGCACAACCTCATCTCTAAACATGGCACCATGCATTGATGTCTTTTACTAAATGGAGTTCTTAACCTATTTGGTACTCACTATTATATTACTCATATCATTATTAGAGTCTCGTATTACCGAGTTTTCTCACTTACATTCATTATTCAGTTTATTATGATCATCTTAAACTCAGCAAGTTCTGAAAATAATTATGTAGATACATCACAATCATTCCTTTAAAAACAATTTTTGAAAAACATGTTGTGGCGAAAAACTCTTTTAAAATCATGATTATCTATGTAGAGGGTTTAGAGTCCTACCTCGTTATCCAGTATGATAGCGCGTACACCGCAATCTTAGTCTACTACATATCAGCTTCTCGGAACCGTGAACAAACTTAGATGTGAACTGGATATATCAATACTTAACTTACAGCATTCTATATTAGTATGTTATTTCATGGAATAATTCGATTGGGGAGATATTTAAGGCATACTTTGGTGGAAACAAGGGCCTACTTCTCCCTTGTGGTTTTCATTCATCTTTCTTCCTCTATTCCCTTCTCAGGGGTGTTTTGGTTCGTCCTCTCTGTTTTGATCATGCCTTAGGTTGTCTCTTTAACCTTTTGCTCTGTTCCCTACTCCTCGTGAGTTTTTGCTCACATCGCTCTTTTTTTTTCGAGGTTAATCCACCCTTTGGCCTTGTTCAAGGCCTCTTAGATTGTTTGCGGATACTCCTAGCAAAATTTTTTTTTAATGAAGACTTATGCAACAGTCTTTTCTTTAAAGCTTCTCGAGCCATTCTGTCTTTTAAGTCTAAAATCTTTGAAATTACTTTACCAATGCTTTTAATATAAGCCCGTAATGACTCACCGGGGCTCTAAATTACTGACTAGAGGTCCTTGGTCATCTTGCCCATTTTAATGTGCATGAAATAGGCTTTGACAACAGAATCTGCTAACTCCTTAAAGCTTTCGATTGTTCCTATAGGCAAATTGTTGAACCATCAGAGGGCTAGTCCTCTTAAACTCTATATAAACAACTTGCACATCATCTTGTCCAATATCAAATCTGAAATATTTGTTTACACTAACCACATTCTTATACTAGAGGAGGTGACCTTTTGGGTCTGTAGTCCCATCGAATCATACAAACACGAGATTCCCGTACTTTGGTGAGACAACAGAAGAAATTATTCTTATGAAAGGGGTCTTATTCTTATAAAAGGGGTCTTACATATGTTTTTCGATATGTCATCAAGTGTTGGCGTCTTGCTCATAGCCTTGATCACTTTTTTATTGATCTTTTCCTCTACCAGCTTGGTGTTCTGATTAAGCATGTCTCGCATCATCCGTTGGATGGCCTCTACAGTTAACAAGTCTAGAATTGAGACAGCCTCTGCCCACATTGATTGCCCGATCTCTTTGTTCTTCTGTTTGTGGCTCTTCTCTGCCTACACCCTATAGACCGTTCATAGCTGCCATAATTATTGTCATTGCTAGCATCATTATAGTCATTGCAGCCATAGTTGCCATTACGGGTGTTGGCACTGTGTATAGTGGCTGCATCCTTCTAATGGAACTATAGAAGGGTTGTTGCTTGGTTGGTCGTGGTGTTTGGTACTGTCACTATGTAGTCATCGTGGTTGGGACTGTCGAACACCCACAATATGGATAGTAGTATGAGCATGTTGAAAGTTTAGAGTTTCGATAGCTAATTTGGCTCCTGAAAGTATTGTTCTCATTGCTGAGTTGCTCGAGTCACCTGTTGTGCTCCTAGGAACGCATCACCCATTCCTGAAGCAGCTTCTTCAGTGTTTCTACCTTGGCAACTAGAACCTAGATCTGCTCTCTCCTTAAGATACAGTCTGTTCATCTTCATTCCGCTCGTCACGTACATTCTGGTTGTCTAAGCTGTCTGCCATGTCTATTTTTGAAGCTTTCAAAATACTCGAGTTGGCGATCTGAAAACCCCACAATGGACGCAAACTATAGACGTTGGATATACAATATTTATAAATAGATTAAAACTTAATTTGATATTTGTTATTTACGCGTTTGGGCCCTCAAATCATCATTGTTAGGATCTATTAAGCTTTAAAGAACAAAATCAAGACAATTATAAAATGAAGGCTAAATTAAAGCAATAAATAAAGCAAACAGTATAGTAAAAATAAATGATACCACATGCAAAATTTATAGTGGTTTACTCTATAATGAGAGCTACGTCCACTGTTCTTTATATTGATATAGATTATAAAGTATATGAGAGATTTGATATAAAGCACTTGCAATTTCAGTAGAGTTTCTATAAGTTCTCCTTTTTTCCATTGTAGTGCTTTATTCCTTATTTATAGAGAAAACTCGTGAGATTGTGGCTTTAATCTAATGGAAAGAGTGGTTGTAGTAGTACATGTAATTATGGGACACGTGTTAATCCCTAATAGGTCATAAACATTAGACCTCTACCCACGTTCCACTTTTCGTGGCTCAACAAGTATTTCCTTGTAACTACCAAGCTTACATCATCGATTCCAATGACCTGATACTTAGCAAATTTGAGATAGTGAAGCATGTGTAAATCCATCCCCAGCGAACCAATAAAAACTACAATCAAACCGATCAATGACACTAACTAAATGAACAATGGGCCTGCGATCCTAGATGTGACAATCTGGCCTAAATCGATCATTCTTTTTGCACTCAATTTGTTCTGATCACAGCATGTTAGGCCTGTACTAAATGATTTTGGGCTTGACCAAATGCTAGCCTAATAATTATTTTACAATTTCATTTTCTATATGTTTCCTTAAATTACTTTTTTTTTCCTTTCACTTACTCCTATTAAAATATGTTGTTAGGTTTTTCTAATTGGCCCATTACAACAATTTTTTCTCTTAGAATGTGTCTTCTTTTAAAAGTTTTTCTTCACACCATCCTTTCATCTTTTTTCCCCTAATAAATGTATTATCTCTAATATGTTAATGTAAGGGAATTAAAATGCATTTTTTGCCTACTTTACTCTTATTACCATAATTTCTTTTATAAGTGTGTGTGATACATTGGTTCTCATACACACAGATATACGTGGTCGTATCAAGCAATATAAATGATGAGTTGAGTATCGTTCATACGATAATTGATTTTGATTAACGTGTTATTAATCTTTTCTATTTTTATTGAATTATATTTTTGTTATTTTTTCTTATATATAAATTTATTTTTTTTACAAAATTAAAAAGGGGGTTTTTAAATTTAATTAACTAAATTACTAAAAAAATAAAATAACAAAACTAAATTACTAAAAACTAATAAAATCAAAACAAATAATTGATAATCGAAATGAGAATTAAAACTAAAAATGCGAAAATGAATTAAAACAAAAATTAAATTACAATAACAAAATTAAATTAACAAACATAAAGTTTAAAATTCGAAACAGAATAATAATTGCAAAATAACGATAATACAAGAATTTGTAAATAAAGATGGTAAAACTCGTTAAAGATCCATTCTCCATTGTTAGAAAACAATTTTATAGTGATCACAAAACTACTTATAGTTTTTTGTTGAAATTACCTGCCATAAATAGCAGTAAGCTCTACTATCCCGATCTTTTCTTACTTTGTAGTTGAGCAAGACAAGCATTTCACTAAATCTCTTTCCATTAAATAACCTAGAAAAACTCTCTAGATTCACTTTAAAGGAAGCATTAAGTTAAGAAAGATAGGTTGATTTAAGCAACAAACACACAAGCTCTGTTTATTGAACTTAAGTTATGTTTCACACCACAATCAAATAATCGCCTCCCGCAATCGTAGATCATAATTTACTACTAATGACTAAAAATACAAGACAATTATAGATCTATGTTCTTGACATAGAGTTAGACAATTTTCTAGTCTCATTTAGTTGCGTACCCAAATAAAACAAGAAAATTAGCATAAACATTAATTATAGTGAAACATAAGCAATTTCAATTAATAATTTTGAGAATAATTCATACAAACAACTGCAAAATCCTGTTCAACGTTTTGAAATCACCTTTAACTAAAAATATTTTTAGCTAGACATAATTGGAATTAATAACAAAAACATAAAAACTAACAATATTTACAGCTCAAAAGTTTGATAGAATCTAAAGAATGGTGATGATCTCCAAGAACTTTCTTGTAGAACCTCTTTGGATCACTTCTCTTTCCTTTATTTCTCTGTATTTTTCTTTCAAAATTTTGAGTGTTTATTGAATTTCTAAATAAAGAATTGATGATTTGAAATGAAGAATTGCTGCCTTTTTATAGGCGAACCCATGTGATTCTCTTCAAAATTTTATAGATTAAACATGACAAACACACCTTATTCTGTTGGAGTAGGTGGCTGATTTTGTCCAACTTGCAGCAAAGTTATGAAGAGCTCGTTTGGTTTGTTGTTTTAATCACAACTTGAATTATTTTGTTACAGTATTTTCTTTTTCAAAAATTTAAATTTTTATTCAATTTTTTTTTTTAAATCTATGAACCAAACAGACTTGAATTAATTCAACCCTTTATTTTAAGAATGCATCAATCCGATGCACATAATTTTTCTTTTTATTTTTTTCTTTCTTTCTTCCAAGTCGCTCAGCTCCTGTAGGAAAGCAAAATTGGGTTTGAAATTTTGTGTAGCGCAGATGATAACAAGAGGAAAATGGCACGGTCTAAGTAGTTGATCTTACGGATTCGTGATCAAATATGATGCTTCGGAGCCGTTCGATTCGTCTTCGCTTTGAGAAGCAGCTGATCTGATGGCTAGGGGGATGGGACCACGCGTCAACCGTACACACTCCCACACGCTAAGCACTTGAGTCTGATGAGCCGATGTGATGTGGGGCCCTATGCCTCGGCTTGGCTCCAGCAGCTCGGTTCCAGGCACATGAAAAAAGGTGCTCGGCTCGACTATGGGAGGCAACTCGGCTAAAGTTTGTCTTCAAAAGTAGCCACCAAAAACTTCAAAAATTTAATTCTTTGGCCCAAAATTTTATTTTCTTGTCATTTTTTTTCATTTCCGCCCCCAATTCAAATTTTCACACAAATTACCCTAGCAAAATTTATTCTTTTACAAAAATAAAATTACTAGAAATAAGTAAATATTGTGAAACACAAAACTAAATTAAAACTAAAGATAAAAATGAAGATTAATCAAAATAAAAATAAAACTTAATTAAACTTACTATTTTTAGAATAAATTTTACAAAAATAAAATAATTAATACTTAAAAACATTTCTAAAAATTATCAAAAATATAATTTTAAACAATAAAAACATGAAATTAAACAGATTTTACAGAAATCACACTAAAATACTAGAAATATGGAAAAATTCTTAATTAAAGGTTTTAATAACAAATAAAATGTTAATTAAATTATTTTGAACTCATGAACACGTATATTTTTACATGTTATCAATGTGTGCTTAATTTTTTTATTTTTCTTTTACAAAAAATCCTCTACAATGTTATCTTTTTTAATGTGCTTTCTTCAAATAGTTTCCCAATATGTTCCTATTGAAATATATTTTTTCATATTTGCCTCTATTTATTCTTTTTATGTGTAAGATTTTATTATTTTAAAAGTGATAGTTATAAAGATGTTTGTGTTAATTGCGCATTAAGTAATAACTAACTAGTATGTTTATTATTAAAAAAATTAAAAATAACTATATGGTAATCAAAACTCTACATGCAGATGGAGCATACAAAATGATTGCACGTGGAATTCAACTAGTAGGTATAAAAGTCCGGCAAAACTTTTTTGGCAAAACTATTTGTGACCAAATTAAACTACATCTGTCAGTGAGGATGGATTGGCAACGAAAATAAATGGAAAAGGAAAAAAGGGCAAAAAGGTCGAAGTAAAATCGATGCAAATTTTTCTTTTCTTTTTCGGTAGAAAATTATTCATGCAATTGCTGTTTAAACCAACGTTTTCATTTTAAGAAGAAAAGGCCGGCGTTTTTGTAAATGGATTTAGGATAAGATGATGACTCAGCTCGTACCCTACTCAAATTATTATATTATATTCACAAAAAATAATATTATTTTATTAATTATTTCATAAAATTGCAAAAGAAAGAAAAGAGCACGTAAAATATAGATCTCACGATATTCCAACAACGAAAAAAAAATATGTCGACCTCATCTTAATATCCCAGATTTTCTATTATTATCCACCGTCATCGCCCTCATCACGAAGCTAGTGGGACAGATTTTTTTTTTTTTTTTAATGAAAGAATTTATCTTGACACGTGTACAGATAAGAGCACTAAACAGCTAAAATCCAAAATTAAAAAGTGTCTCCCACATTGTGAAATAAAAATTTAAAAATTTAAAAAGAGCCTCTGCTTTTTTGCATTTAAGCCTTGTTACAATCCCACGTGCTTTCCACGCGTGCGGTGCATATGGAATTTGAGGTGAGATGGAATCCCCTTCACTTTTGGACGGAGCTTCTTGTTTCATACTCCTCTGACTCCTGTTTGTCTGTCCGTCACTTCCGATTACAGTTTTGTGCAATCAGGTCTCCGCAACTCTCCTGGTCTCTGCGTGACGGAAGTTGTTTTGATGTTTGGCTAACTTTAACATATGCCCGTCGTATTTACTCTCGTTGAATAGGTTTTTAAACTAAGTTTTAGACAAGCTTTTTTGAATATATCGAGTAAGTTTTTCTCCTTTAAATTTCGATATTTGAATTTAGCCTCCGTTTTGTGTTATCAAAATCTTCCACTCTGAGTGGCTGCAAGCGTTTGTCTCTGTTTAATGAAAGTTTCCCACTTCGAAAAAAAAAAAAGGCTCCCTAGACATCAAGCGATAAATTTGCACAATTCGGTTAAGTCATTCTAATTTATTAGTTTTAACTATTACAATGTAAAGCAGAAATATATTATAAACTTAGACCATCTCCCATGCAAATGTAAATATTAATGTCATATTTGTCACTCAAATGTATAAAAATGGCATATTTGATGTGTTATAATTTTGTTTTAGGGTTAATTTCACTTTTAACCCTTAGACTATGCAACTTGTCTCACTTTATCCCTTGAACTTTATAATGTAGCAAACTACATGTGATGCCTCGCCTTGTTGGGTCGTCATTAAATTTTTATAAACATCATTTTCTTAAATATTAATCTTACTTACTTAATGAGTCAAATGCTGAAAATTTTTTTTATTTTCATTTTAACATACTTTAAAACATATTTAAAACCTATTGTGACTTCTGTCGCATTTCAAGTTGAGACCCCGCTCAACACTTAACTTTAAAACTATTTCAAATCGTTTCTTAAAACTTAATAAGAAATATTTACTTTACATTTGTATAAAACATTCCGTAAAATATACCCTAAAACTTTGAAAACAATTCTCAAAACTTTGACTATCTTAAAACTTTGAAAACACTATATCATATAGTGAGAAAACATTTTCTTTGAATAACGGAAGCATACTGTAGTGGTATCCATACCCAAATCTTCGCATATGCCCTCTGTAGCATCAAACTCTTCAAACAAGTTCTATTGGTCATCCGTAGGACTATCTACAGCATGAAGAAATTTTTAACGAGCTTTCGCCCGGTAAGTTCAAACGAAATCTCACAAATCATTTTCACATGCTTCAAAACCTTTTCTCATAAAATCTTTTTCTTAAAATGTTTTTCATAAACGTTTTTCTTAAAACATTTCTTAAATGTTTTTCTTAAAACGTTCTTTATAAACCTTTTCTTATAAACATGAAAATATTTTTCATAAACATTTAACGTAAAACATTTCTCAAAATGTTTTTCATAAATATAACACACAAACATTTCATAATAAAGAATACAGGCAAAATCAAGATGCATGATTCCATTTATGTTCAATTATGAACTTTCAATGATGAGCATTTTATAAACATTCATTTCTTACTTTAACTATTTATCTTTGTTCCTTAACTTTTCTTATCTTATTTTAGTGTTTGTACCAACATCATTAATCATGAGATCATAAACATGATGCTTTTTTTGTGAAAGACTTGAGATCATTAGACATCGAGGTCATAACTTTAACTTTACTTATGTACCTCATATCAAGGAGGTCATAACTTTAACTTTACTATGTACCTCACATCAAGGAGGTTGGTACGACATTTCATTTTATCTTTATTTTACCTTCTTTTTAACTTTAGTGAACATATCATATGCTAACACATCATATGCAACACATTTGTAAATTATAACTTGTAGTACTCTTTAAAACACAAAATGCACATATCATACGCTAACACATTATATGCAAACACATTTGTAAATCATAACTTATACTTCTTAAAACATTGTGCTTTCCACATGCAAACATACTTGAAATACATTAGAAATCATAACTTGAACTTTTAAAAATGTTATACATATCAAATGCAAATATACTTTAAACATAACAATTGCAAATTTATTACAAATTTTGTTTTGAACTTTAAACTTTATGCATATCATATGCAAACTACAACATATTCAAAACATTTGAAATTCATTTGCAAACAAATTTGCAAACATATAAAATGTATTAAAAAATCATTTTCTTCATGTTATATGTGAGATTTGAACTTACCTGGTCCTAGCTCTAGCATTTCTATCTCATTCCTTTTCCTTTTATTAGTTGGCTTCTGTGTCTAGATTATACGACACCCAACTTATTAGTTAACTTTTCATATTATCAATCTACTCGATTGATAATAGAACTTAATCATTAATCATTCATTCCTTTTTACTTAACTTGTATACCATCGGTTTACTTTCTTTTACTTTGCTTAGTAACCCACCAGGGTTACCCTTCTCTTTACATAATTATATAACCCACCAGGCTACCATTCTCTTTATATAATCCACTAGGTTACCTCTCTATTTGCTTGACTTTGTAACCTACTGAGTTACCTTTGTTCTTAAGTGTCCTTTAGTTAAATTTTTGGTCTCACTGGTGCTTTTGTTACTCAATGTATTATGGAACATTTTTCGTCTAAGAACATTTTGCTAATTCGTAGTGTTCGACTTTATTCTAGCCGTTTCCTCAAAAATGACATTTTTACCCTCAACAGGTTTTTCGTCCATTTCGTAACTTTATTAAACTCATTGCTTGACTTTTCCATTTCATTACTTACATATTACAAAAAAAATTTCACTAAGAGGCGTTTTTCGATATCGGGTGTTTCGGGTCCGTTTTGGGCTTTTTTACAAAATGACCATTTTGCCCTTATTGGGTCTTAGAAAACTTTCGGAACCCGTTTTAAAACATAACTTTCATTTCTCTATGTCTCATAATAGTTTGAGAAACAAAGACAATGGTTTTCTTTTCAATTAAATTTTTTTTTGTCAAAACTTTACAGTTTTGACCTGAAACTTGAAAATCTTTATGTTTTTGCCCTTAACCTTTTTCTTTCATTCTTTTCCTTGACTGAACTTTAAATCCTTTAAAACTTAATATCTATGATTACTCACTGCCTAAAGCAGTGTAAGAACCCAACATTCTTTGGTGAAAACCTAGTTTTCACACGGTTTTATGGTTTTGGCCTGAAACACAAAAATCTTTACATTTTTGCCCCTAGGACCAAAAACAATTACTTTGTACCAAAACATCTATTTTTTCATAGGGAATAAAACTTTCCAAAGTTCCACAGTCTAATTCCAAATATTTCATAACATTTTCATTTCATAAAATTTTGTGCTCAAAATTTCGTAAAATTCATAACTTATCAATAGTACAAAATTTTGAAAATCCATCCATATTACCTCAACAGTTTCAATGAGTTATACAACTTTTATGTTTTAACTTTTCTTAAATTCCAATGTTATGATGGACTTTTTGGCTGATTTTCAAATATGCTGAACTTTTGTAAAACTTTGCAATTTGGTCGTTTTTGAATTTTATAAAACTTTATTCATAAAAGTTGTCTCTCACTGTGTTTGCAGATCCTATGCCATATTTGATAAATAAATTGGCCTTTATGCCCTCAAAATCATCATTTCTTGAAAACTAGTTGAATTGAATAAAGTTTAACAATTTTCTACTTTTAATTTCAAAACCCTTACTTTCTTTCATTCTATCATCATCACCGTCACCATCAATATAAAACATGAAATAATCATGCCATAATATCAATCCTATATGCCTTAGTCCAAAACATTTTGTCAAACACTTGATATGCATAATAAAGCATAAACTTTAGCTTAATTAAAACGACTAAGATTTTACCTAATCCATGCAAAGTGCTTGTCCTCACTTTCTAGCACTTGAAAGCTTCCAAATTTCCTTGATATCAAGCACATACCTCACCATAAAAATTTCATCAAAACTTGAACAAATACCCTAGTACATAATAGAGAAAATTTTGAGTTTTACCTTAAAACTCCTTAATCTTCCTCTAGAATTCTTAACCTTGCTTCCTTAGATGATTGAAGACTAAAGTCACCAAAGTTTAAGTAAGAGAGACATAAGAGAGGAATCGGTCTTCCTTGGAGAAAAGAATGAACATTTTTGGCTCCTAATGCATAATGGTTAAGGTATAAAAGTAGGATTTTTCCACTAACCTTGATGACTCACCTCTTTAATCATGACTTAGGGAATTTGGCATCAAGGGATTGGGCCACATCAAGGTATGTGGTGGCCTAATCTTAACCATTAAGGTGTCCTCTTGGTGGGTCCTATAAAATTTTTTACACAGTCCAAATTTATACTGACAGTATTTTTTTATATTGTCGATGTATTCTCTATATTGCTATAACATTCCTTATTCATCCATATTCTCTAAACAGTATTATTTATATACTGTTTTAACTTAAACAATCTAATTTTTATACTGCTTAACCTTAAACAATGCATTTCCTATACTACATTACTTTTGGAATGTAATTTTTATACTACATAATTTTATCAGTGTACTTTCTTACACTATATTATGTTAATACTCTATAATTTTTCATATTATTATACAGTATTTTTCTTAAACTGTATTTTTGTCTTAGCATTTATTGCAACACATTTTGCACGAATTAAGCTTTTCAGCTTCCATATCATTCCTTCTTTATTTAAGGCTATGGCATGATTTTTACCCTTAAAAATTTTTACCCTTAAAAATCTCATTTTTGACTTTTATGGAATTTATCATAAAAATTGGATTAAACTATAATCCTTGTGACACATATTTCTGTTTAACTTAATCCTTAAGTTATTGTATTTTTAATGTATTAAAAATGCTCGGGGTGTCACACTACACCCTTGAACTATTCAATTTGTCACATTTATTGTATCCATTAAATATTAAAAGAATAAAGTCAATAATTTCACTTTGGCTCCTAAACTGTGCAACTTGTCTTATTTTGGCCATTAAATTTAAAACAAAACAAATCACACCCCTAAACTATGAAACTTATCCCATTTTAACTCTTCGTCGCTAAATCTATTAAATATTGACAGATTAAAAAAATAATTATTTTCACCATTTGACTATATCTATATTTCCAAATACATTTTGAAGACAAGATCTCTAAATTCTATTTATCCATTATATAAGTTTTACTATTTTTTTTCTTTTATAATTTTTTTTATCAAAGTTTTAACTTTTTTGTTCCAAAAAGTTTCATAAAATTTAATTTTTTTCATAAAAATTTTACTTCTTGTATTCTACTCAATAGGTTTTATTAAATATTCTTGATTATATGATTTATGTTGGATTAGTATTATTATGAATTGAAATTTAAAAAATGAACAAAAAAGGATACATGGAGACTACATAATAACCTACTTGTCATTTTAATGGCTAAATTTTGGAGTTGAAATTTACATAA
>CAMOHE010047957.1:3803-19120 GCA_946598075.1 Artocarpus hirsutus
CATATTTTATCGTTATTCACCCCCAGGTTTTGATTATAAATTATAGATAAAGTAGTTGAAATTGAAGATTAATTTTATTATTAACCTCTCGTAGGAGCTCTGTTAATAAAGTTAATGGCCAAAGAAAGTGATTATTAGTATATGCTAGATTTGATGAGTCTTGGATGGCATATACTAATAGGAAGAGATCCATGTTCCTAATTGAATTTAGCAAGTCTTCCCTAGGTGGCTTGTTGAACTCTGAGTTAAGAATCATCATTGTAAGACTGTGGCTTTTTGAAGGTTTTGACATATAAACACATTGTATGCATACTTGTTTGTGTTGTCTTACTAAATTGTTATTGACTGTTTGCTTATGTTTGATATATGAATATTTATTTTAGATTAAAAAAGTCTAAAAATGTTTTATCTTCGATACTTGATAAAAACACTTTAACTGGGGAGAAATATAATGGTTGGAAATGGAACTTGAATATCGTCTTATCCTTTAAGAAATTAAAATGTGTGCTAACGACACTGTGTCCTCCTACACCTACCGATGAATCCACTAATGAACAAATCCAAGCGTATGATAGCTAGAAGGATGCTAATAATCAGGCCTGCTACTATATCATAGCTAGCATGAATAAGGTGCTACATGCTTAACATAAAGATCATGAAATTGTTCGGTAAATCATTGATAATCTTGAAGACTTGTTTGGAGGCCAAGTCTTTACAATGCAGCAAGGGGCTCTTTAGAAGCTTCTTGACTAAAAAAACTGAGGACGCCTGTGAAGGAGCATATGATGTTGGTCATAGGTTACCTCATTGAGGCTCAAACTCATAGAGCTAATATTGATGCTGAGTGATACATGACCATGGTCTTTGAGACTCTTTCTAAGGAATTCATCTCATTTAGAGCTTCAAATAACTTCAGTAATAGAGAGGATGTGACCTTAACTAAGTTGATAAAGTAGTTGTAGGAGTTCAAAAACTTAATCAGGGAAGCTTCGGCTGGTGGCAATGAGAACTTGACAGTTCCATCTGGTTCGCATTCCAATTTTGGGAATAGAAAGAAGCAAAAAGCTAAGAACAGAAAGTCTTCTATTTTGGCAAAGGGCAAGGATAAGAAGAAAAGGAAGAGGAACCCAAAGAAACTAATTTTTTTCTTTTGCAGGAAGGTCAGGCACATCAAGAAGAATTGTAAGGATTTCCCAGCTAAAGGAGATAAGTGCAAACTTCTAGCTATTGAGACTTGTTTAGTTGAAGAATCAAGTAACACCTAGGTCATAGATTCTAAAGCAACTAATCATGTTTGTATTTCTTTGTATGAGTTAAAGAAAACAAGAAGTCTACCACATGAAAACTTCATGTTAAGGACGAACGATGGGCCTTTAGTGTTGGCTGAAGTAGTAAGAGATGTCGATCTTTATTTTGATAGTTATAGGAATTTAGTTTTGAGAGATTATTTTTATGTTCCTAAACTTAAAAGGAATTTAATTTCTATCATTTGTTTATTTAAGGATTCTTATTAAATTTCTATTAATAATAAAGTTGTGATTCGTAAAATCGAATCTTTTATCTATAGTGAAAGGATGCCAAACAACCTATATTTTATCAAACCTAATAGATTCACTGCTAAACATTGAGATCAACAATAATTTTAAAAGACTTAAAACTTCTCACTCTAATAGGACTAATCTTGGCATTTGCGATTAGGTCACAATGGCCTTAATAGGATTCAAAGGTTGGTAAGGTATAGACCTTTAAGTCATTTAGAGGTGGAATCTATACCACGATGTGAATCTTGTTTAGAGGACAAAATGACTAAAAGACCATTTGGGTCTAAGGGCAATCAAACCGAAAAGATTCTAGAACTTGTGCATAGTGAGTATTTGTCACTTTTATTGATGATTACTCAAGATATGGGTATGTCTACCTAATGCATTATAAGAGCAAAACTTTTAACAAGTTCAAGGAGTTTTGAGCTGAAGTAAAGAAGCAATTAAGTAAACCCATAAAGACACTTCAATCCGACCAAGGTGGAGAGTACCTCTCTATGAGTTCTTAGGACAGTTAGTAGAAAATAGAATTTTATCCCACTTGACTGTGCTGAACACTCTATAGTAGAGTGGCATTGCTGAGTGAAAGAATAGGACTTTGTTAGATATGGTTAGGTCCATGATGAGTCATTTGACATTGTCGTTATTTTTTTAAGGATATGTACTATAAACCCTATGTTCTCTTTTGAGCAATATGCCTTCAAGATCGGTTTCTAAAATTTCTCACAAGTTAAGGATAGGTAGGAAGACATCCTTAAACCATATTTGTATATGGTGATGTCCTACTCATGTCCTGGACAAGGAAGAGAATAAGTTGGAATCACATTCAGAGGTGTGCGTGTTTGTAAGATATCCAAAAGGAACAAAAATGGGTTATTTTTATAACCCAAAAGAAAATAAAGTCGTGATTTCAACGAATATGACTTTTCTTAAGGAAAGTTGCATGAACAACTTTAAGCCTCATAGTAGAGTGATACTCAAGGAGTTAGTGAATGATTCGAGCACTCCGTGGGTACCAGTTGAAACCAATCCAATCAACGTAGAAAAATCGACCAAACAACAACTAGGGAGCTTCGGCATAGTGGGAAGATTGGATGTCTACCGGAGAGGTATATGTTCAATAGTGAAGCTTACTTGGCTAAACCGATTGAACAAGATAGGGATCTTTACACTTATAATGAAGCTATGGAGGATATTAATTCAAAGCTCTAGACAGAAGCTATGATACTGAGATGAAGTCTGTGAAGATTAATCAAGTCTAGGAGCTTATGGACCTTCCCGAATGGATAAAACCCATGGGGTGTAAGTGGGTCTATAAGAGAAAGAGAGAAGCAGATGGAAAAGTAAAAAACGTACAAGGCTAGACTGGTAGCAAAGAGATACATGCAAAATATGAAGATTAATCAACTCCAGGAGCTTATAGACCTTCCCGAAGGGGTAAAACCCATGAGGTGTAAGTGGGTCTACAAAAGAAAGAGAGAAGCAAATGGGAAAGTCGAAAACATACAAGGCTAGACTGGTAGCAAAGAGATACATGCAAAAGGAAGGAATCGATTATGAGGAAGCCTTTTCACTTGTAGCCATGCTTAAGTCCATGTGTATTCTCTTGTCCATTGCTACCGCTCTCAATTATGAGACTTGGCATATGGATGTCAAGATGGCCTTTTTGAATGGCTATCTTGATGAGACCATATATATGGTATAGTTAGATGGGTTCAAAGCTAGGGTTAAGAGAATAAGGTTTGTAAGCTACTAAAGTCTATTTATAGACTTAAGCAAGCTTGCCATTCTTGAAACATAAGATTTGATTAAGTGATCAAGACTTATGGGTTTGAACAAAACATGGATGAACCATGTGTTTACAAATACATTAAGGATGGGAAGGTGGTTTTTCTACTGCTCTATATAGATGACATTCTGCTTGTTGGCAATGACGTTGAGGCCTTGTCATCGGTTAAAGTATAGTTGACTAAGCAGTTTGACATAAAGGTCTTAGGTGAAGCTAATTATGTTTAATGTATCCAAATCTTTTGAGATAGGAAGAACAAAATGATAGCTTTTTTCGTAGCTACCTACATAGACAAAATTCTCAAGAAGTATGCAATGCAGAATTCCAAGAAAAATGAGCAACTATCTAGATTTGAAATTACTGTTTCTAAGAAAGACTCTCTAAAGTCTGATAAAGAAAGAGAATATACGAAGAAGGTTCCTTATGCTTCGATAGTAGGTAGTCTCATGTATGCCATGCTTTGTACACGACATGACATATGTTATACGGTTAGGATAGTAAGTAGATTTTAGTCAGATCCAAGGCCAAACCATTGGGTTGTGGTCACGAATATTTTTAAGTAACAGAAAAGGACTAGAGGTTATATGCTAGTGTATTCGGGTGAGGAACTAACATCTTTTGGATACACGGATTTGAATTTTCAATCGTATCTAGATTCAAGAAGAGTGACTTCAAGACCTCTTGGGTACTTCTCTAAACAATAACATTGTATTCTCTAAACAATAGTGTATTCACACATGGGTAATCCAATAATGTTGTATTGTGATAACGATAGAAGGATAGCTAATGCTAAGGAACCAAGATTTCATAAGAAGAGTAAAAATATACATCAAAAGTATCATGTAATAAAGGACTTCGTAGAGAATGGACAGGTTGTAGTATGCAAGATCGTATCCAAAGACTATATAGTTGATCCTTTCATGAAGACAATACCAACGAGGGCTTTTGAGAAGCATGTAGGGGCTATGGAATGCGTAACATGTTACATTTACTCACTTAGGGCAAGTGGAAGATTGTTAGACTAGGTATTCTAAGGATTAAATGATGTAATAGTTTTTGAAAACATTTAATCAATAAAAAATTTATTATTTACTTTGATTTATCAAATATTGTCCCCTTTATGTTCATTTATGTTGAATATATGAAAAGTAAACAAAAGTCTGAGACTGTTAATCTAAACATTTAAGATTGTGCATATGGTGGACAGATTATGCAAAAGACATGAATCTTAAAGGTGATAGTTTAAATGATAAAGTCTACAATCGAGGGTATAAAGTTAAGCTCTATTTATGTTAAAATTATTATGTTGTCTACATCCGTAACAGGAGATGGCTTGTCTTGGTCATTGACTTGGATTCAATGAGTAGAACCATTGGTATATTGTCATATGTGACGATATATTAGATCGAGACTAAAAATAAATTGATTTATTAATAATTTCACTTGTTTAAATCGCTTTACTTTAAACAATCATATGTATTGCATCTTAATCCTAAAATGCATCAATGAGTGTTTGTTCTTAACTTGTGTCTTCTGATGTACTAATGGGTGACATCTTGAATTATATAAAGGTAAACATACTGGTATGTTAGAGACATAACTCTTGATTGATGTATACTCATTATTCAAAGGTATGGAATCCATAGTTCTATTGTAGAGTTAATGATGTTCTTTTATAGGCATTATTCTATGATTGGAAACTGAAGCGCTCAACTAATTGGATAAATAGGTGTAACCAAATGGTATACTATTTATGAATAGTAAGTATTCCAATGGTAAGATAATGGAACATAAGATAAAAATAATCGGAAAGTGAAACGAAATATATCCTTAAGCTGATTATGAATATCTTATGAGGATGTTACATATTATGATATGTCATAGACTTTAAATTTCTTGGAGTTTCGTAATTTTATACAGTTTCGGAGTACAACTCAAAGCTTTTAGTGGAATAGTTTTAGAGTTGATAATTATAAAATATACGTATCGATATGTTATTTCATAATTATAGGAGTTTGATCTATATATGTCTATTAGATCCCTTTTGCTAACTTATAATATTTCCTGTAACAATGGAACATGTTTTTCTTACAGATTGATAACTTATGTAATTTATTAGATTGGCTAAAATTTGATAAAGTGGATTTAATAATTCATGTTGGTTTATTGCATGAATTAATTTTATGAACTAATTCAAGATAAACATGTTGAATCATTTAAAATAAATTTTATTTGTATGGGATTATCAGTATATAATTGTTATAATCAGATAACTTTTTCATTGAGTTATTTGAATTAAAATTAAAGCTCTATAAAGTATGCTTGGGGCAAATAAGATAAGATTTATGCAATCGGTTGAAATAGGGTGAATTAGATAAGTCTAAGAAGTACGAAATACGCGTCTGGCTACTTAGCCGCGATGCCATGGTCAACTGCATTACAAAGGCCCGATCAACCGCGCCTGGTTTTTCTTTCACACATTTTCAGTATAGATTTTGAGTTTAATTCAAATTTTGAGGCCAAATCTGATAAGGATATGAGAACTATTTTCTATTGTTTCTTAGATCACTTGAAAAGTTTAGAGAGAATATTCTCATGAGATAAACTCTGAAACTCCCACATAGTTATTGTTTAACATCTCATACCTTAGCACTTAGTTTTCTTAAGTGGTTAGAAGGAGAAGTCACCTGAGGAAAAACTAAAAGATATATCACTACCCGTATTCCGATTGTGAAAAGAGAATAGCAAGGAAGACTTGTTGGTTGAGGATCTTTTAGTAGATTTCTCTAGTTGCAATTCTTATTTTTTTTCTATCTGCTAAAGAGGTATGAAAGATCTTCTATTAGTTTATATACATAGCATGTCTAACTTGTTATTTAAAAAATGGTTTTGATTTAAAATTTTTAAATTCTATTGCAGTCACGTTTTCCTACACTTACTTCAACCTCTTGATGGGATCTTCTACGCTAGTAGCTTAATTGGTACTCGAGATGGAAATAAGAACCTCTTAAGGAAGGTTTGAGGTCCGAACCAAAGGGACGCGAAAGAAAACCCTGAGGGGCCAGAGGGCCCCAAAGGGGACAGTACGGATGCGTGGGCGGCATGGGGATGGTCTACCAATAAGAGCCACAAGTCCGAGGGCCCCGCAAGGTGGGTCCTATGGAGGCTTGAGGGAATACGCCCGGGCCGGATGCCACAATTGTAAAGTTAATGATGTTCTTTTATAGGCATTATTCTATGATTGGAAACTGAAGCGCTCAACCAATTGGATAAATAGGTGTAACCAAATGGTATACTATTTATGAATAGTAAGTATTCCAATGGTGAGATAATGGAACATAAGATAAAAATAATTGGGAAAGTGAAACATAATTTATCCTTAAGCTGATTATGAATATCTTATGAGGATGTTACATATTATGATATGTCATAGACTTTAAATTTCTTGGAGTTTCGTAATTTTATACAGTTCAGGAGTACAACTCAAAGCTTTTAGTGAAATAGTTTTAGAGTTGATAATTATAAAATATACGTATCGATATATTATTTCATAATTATAGGAGTTTGATATATGTATATCTATCAGATCTCCTTTGCTAACTTATAATATTTCCTGTAACAATGGAACATGTTTTTCTTATAGATTGATAACTTATGTAATTTATTAGATTGGCTAAAATTTGATAAGGTGGATTTAATAATTCATGTTGGTTTATTGCTTGAATTAATTTTATGAACTAATTCAAGATAAACATGTTGAATCATTTAAAATAAATTTTATTTGTATGGGATTATCAGTATATAATTGTTATAATCAGATAACTTTTTCATTGGGTTATTTGAATTAAAATTAAAGCTCTATAAAGTATACCTGGGGCAAATAAGATAAGATTTATGCAATCGGTTGAAATAGGGTGAATCAAATAAGTCTAAGAAGTACGAACTACGCATTTGGCTACTTAGCCGCGATGCCATGGTCAACTGCATTACAAAGGCTAGATCAACCGCGCCTGGTTTTTCTTTCACACATTTTCAGCATAGATTTTGAGTCTAATTTGAATTTTGAGGCCAAATCTGATAAGGATATGAGAACTATTTTCTATTGTTTCTTAGATCACTTGAAAAGTTTAGAGAGAATATTCTCATGAGATAAACTCTGAAACTCCCACATAGTTATTGTTTAACATCTTATACCTTAGCACTTAGTTTTCTCAAGTGGTTAGAAGGAGAAGTCACCTGAGGAAAAACTGAAAGATATGTCACTACCCGTATTCCGATCGTGAAAAGAGAATAGCAAGGAAGACTTGTTGGTTGAGGATCTTTTATTAGATTTCTCTAGTTGCAATTCTTATTTTTTTCTATCTGCTAAAGAGGTATGAAAGATCTTCTATTAGTTTATATATATAGCATGTCTAACTTGTTATTTAAAAATAGTTTTGATTTAAAATTTTTAAATTCTATTGCAGTCACGTTTTCCTACACTTACTTCAACCTCTTGATGGGATCTTCTACAACATGAGGGATCTAGATAAGCTTTCGCTCAGCAAGTTCAAACATTTCTCACAAAACATTACTTAAAGTGTAATAGTATCAACTCAACACATGATTCTATTTATGCTTGATTATGAATAACTTATATCTCTTAACTTATCTTAAACTGTAGGCCCAAGTGTTCATACTAAGTGCGCATGATCATTGAACACCAGATCATAACTTAACTTAACATGATGCTCCCTTTGGGGTTGGGAGACTTCTAATCCTTCTCTTAGGTCGAGAGGTTGGTACTACTCTTTTCTTATCTTGTCTTATAGGTTTAAGTTACTAATTATGTAATGTTAGTGAACACGCTATATGTCATGGCTTGACATTTAACTATTAACATAACAAACATCAAGCATAACTTGGGAAGCATATCAAATGCAAGCATTTTTCCTAAACAAATATTGAGCATTTAAAAATCATTTCCTCATGCCACATGGCGCTAGCATTTCCAATTTTTTCTTTCCCTTTATGAGTTGGCTCTATGTCCTATTAGAGTAATACTCGACTATTAGCTCAAACTTTGACCGTCAATCTATTTTTATACTTTTTAACTTAGACATTCTACTATTAGATTTTACATCCTATCGTACAGTTTTGGACTTAGCATTGTGTGGAACATTTATCGCTCAGGGGTTTTGAGCTAATTCAAGCTCCGGGCTATTTTAAACCATTTCAAAACTTCGTGATTAAATCTCGTATAATTCATAAATTAATTTCCATGCGAAATTAACAAAAATCTCATTTCCTGGACCCTAACAATTTTGACGAGACCTACGACTTTTGTGTTTTAAATTTTTTCCAAAATCAAATGGTTCGAAGAATTTATGGCCAAATTTTAGTATAGGAAGAATTAAAAATCATGTTTTTCAATTTGATCCAATAGAAATTTGAGGAAAATTTTTCATATAAGTTGTTTATCTCAACATTTCGAATAAGTTTTATGTTTAAGCTTAGAAATTGGTTTAGCCTCTAAATGTCTCAAAAACATAAATCTTTCAAAATTCATCGAAGTTGTGTTGAAACAAGGACTGCAACAGATTTTTTCTTTCCATGCAACGGCTCAATTTCAACCTTTCAGGCATATCCTCAAACACATAACACATAAACCACTCATGCCATATAGTATTCTTTGTATGTTAAATTCCATAACATATCTACTACATTAAATCACAAACTTTCTCAAGTTAAGTGCTAGGATTTTACTTAAAGAATTCAAGGTTATCCTCTCTTTTGGTATTCATAAGCCTCTAATTCCCTTTGACAACAAGTCCATAACATAACCAAAACAAGTCCATAATCATAATCAATAAAAACCTTACTTAAAGCTTGAATATAGCTATAGAACATACTTAGCAAAGTTATGATTTTACCTTGAAAGTTCCTTTGATCTTCTCCAAGCACTAATTCTTATTTCTAAGGATGATTCAAGAGTAAAACTAGTAAAATTTTGAGAGTATTTGAGATTAAAGGTGGCAGATTCGAGGAAGAAAAGTGGAGAGAGTTTTGTTTCAATTAGGTCCTTATGTATTTGTAGGCCAAAACTAGGGGCTTATTTGAAAATGAAATTTTTGCTATAATACCCTTCCAAGAGGGATCTGGTTCTTCGTAAAGTTATGTAGGAGATTCTACAATTTTGAAGAATCAAATCTTTGACCAACTTTTACTTTTGAGAAACTTATTTTACCCCGCATAATTTTTTTTATACTGTCAGTATATCTCTGGTATTTTTTCACAATCTTCCATAACTTTCTATTTCTTCTATGCAATATAATTCTCATACTGCATAATTGCAACAATTAAGCTTAATAGCTTGCTTTTTCATTTAAGATACATAAGAAATTTTTGAGCACCAACACACAAAATTTGTTCACATGAAATACATAATAATTCATAAAAATTTGTATACACAATGCACATGGAATTTATTTTGTATCTAGATTGCAAAAATTTCATATCTACAACATATGAAATTTCCAAAAAAAAAAATCATCATTTAAATTTTGGATTTAAACTAATGACTTATTTTGGATATAACACATAATAATTAATTATATATTACTGGTTATTTTAATTATTATCTTTAAACATTATTTTTCTATGCATAACACTTATAAACAATATTTAAGGTCACATAAATTATTATGAAATTTTAATGATATTCATAAACTATTCAAAATACATACACACAAATATAATAAAAAATTCAATATTTTGTTTTAAGAGTATTTATCCTCGCACTCAGTGACGGAGCCAGGATGTGTTAATTGAGGTGCCAAATTTTTCTTTTATCAAAATTATAGTTATGTTTATGGACTTAAAAAAATTATATATTTTATTTTTTAAATCTAAATTGTTGACCGAATAAAAGATAAAGAATTATTAATTTAAAAGAGGGTTAAGTCTAATTATAAACATGCCTACTATATTAAAATTAAAACCATTATATTAAAAAAAGAAAAAAGTTTAGAGGAGGCCATGCCCCTCTGCCCCTTGTTTCCTTCATTGCTAACACTTTCTCCAATGATACGATGAATAGGAATTCGTCTGCATATATCAAACATACATACATCATGCCTAGGATCTCAAGACAAGAACAAACCCAAAGCACATCCTTAACATCTCATAAAATCTTAAAGGCACAAATTCTAAACATCTTATGAAATCTTAAAGCACAAATTACAAGGAACGAGAATCAATTTCTTTTGAGGGCTGCTCCCCTCAGAGTACTTGGCATGTTCTCCCCCAGTGTGGCTAAAGCTCTAGCTACTCTAGAAGGCGTCAGCTTGGCTATTAGATGTTGTTTCCATGTGTGGGTTCTCCAATCGGATGCGATTAATGTGGTTTGTGCTATCATTTTCCCGAATCCAAGGCCCCGGATGCTTGGATTCTTGATATTGTTACATATGGAATTTTCCAAGTGAGAAGTGATACTATTTGTTATATTAACCCCTTGGGATTTTTCACAGCCCACTGTTATTAGCTAATTTTTCTTGCTCTCAATCTGTTGACTTTTATTGGTTGGTTTATTTTCCAGTGGACCCTTTGGTGATAGCGGATTCCGCTGTTATATTTGAATAAATGGTCATATTTTACCTGAAAAATAAACGTAGTGAAACTAAACTTTTAATTTAAAATAATTTAAAAAAGTCCTCTTAATGGTTAGAGGGTAAAGTCTATATTCATCAGTTAATGACATTCAAATGCTAATATTTAAAATATGTTAAATATGATGTCAAATTTGTCCTTAAATACACGATACATCAAATTTAGTTACAAAAATAACATTACTTTATGGACTAATTGTCTTAATCAAATAAAATTTGGTATTTGCACAATTTTTGCACTGTATTGGAGATTTTTTGGGAGAGTGTGTTCCTACGCAAGTACCAAAAATTGACATCGACAGGCTAATTTAACACTTGATTGTTGATATTTTAATCTGTGATTGTAAGAACGATGGCACTAAGATGTAGTTATAAAACGTCTCTGCATATTTTTATTTAAATTCAAAAAATCTGCATATTTTTATATTTAAAAAGTAAACCTCTTTATTTGAATTAGAAAGCAGAAATAGAAATAGAAACAGAATATGATATTTTAAAAGAAAATGTAAATTTATTTTGCCTCTTTTCTTTTATTTTTTACGTTAAGCAGGAAAAAAAAAGGCTGGAAACAGTTAAACGTGAGGCAAAGCTGTAATTTCGACAGGAGTTCTAAAAATATATACCTGCCTTTTCTTGTCTCACCCTTCTCCATTCACCAGTCCGGTTTTTCTCTGTGCTCGTGATCCTATTTTTCATTTCAAAGGAGGAGATAAAAGAAGAAGAGGTTTCTTTTATTTTTTTCCTTTGAACCCTTTTTTGGGAAGGAGCTCATTATTCATTCCACGAAAAGGTCAGTTTAATCTCTTAGGTTTTGCTTATTTTTTTGTTTTTTATTTTTTTTGCAAATCCTTTCTGAAAATGTATAGTAAGTTGTGTTCTGGGTTCAAGTGATAAGAAATAATGTTAATATATTGAATGTGTTTTTAGGTGAGTCGTTCTCCGTTATTTTTTTAAGGTCCTATGCGTATTTGAATTATTTTGATTCTTAGAAATATAATATTGGCTCTGTATCGCCATGTTTCCAACAAATCAAAAAGCTTCTTCAATTTCGTGGCTCATTTTGACATGTATGCGGAATTAATGAGCAATTCTTGAGTGTTTCCTGAACGCTCTGTAATTATTTTATATGAATATATCAATAAGTAGTGCCTAAATTCTTTTCTCTCTATTTATAGTAAATTTTACGTCATATATAGTCTCTAGAATGAAAAAGGCTCATGAATCGTCGTTATGAGATAAAAAACCTAAATATGTTTGTTGAATTAAAATATAACTTTAATTTGTAAATATTTTACATATATCTTAAAATAATTACTACTTAATTATATGGCATAAAATATAATATCATTAAAATAATTATATATGATTAAAGGCATTTCTATAATATTCTAAATTTTTTGTTAAATTTCAATTTTATAATAATAACTTGGTCATCAATTGTAATTTTTTCATTAAATTATAAATGAAGCCTAGTAAATTTGGCTCAAAAAAGATCTCTCACTTTTTTTTCTCCCTAAAAATATTCATTGAATTGAAAGCTGGATCATCAATCCTTATAAAAAAAAGGTCAAAGTAGGTCCCTCTTTAAATAAATATATAGAAAACATTAGATATGAGAAGTTGTATCAAATTTTGTTTATACATTAAAAAAAAAAAGAAACAAAAAAAAATGTTAGATTTTTAAAAATTTTTAAAATAAATATCAAATCTTAAAAATATTTGTAATAAATAACAAATTTAATTAAAACTAGATATTTTATACAACCAATATACCAAAATATCCCTTTTATACCAATTTTCTTTTCTTTTGTTACTTTTTTTCCTTTCTTGCTCTCTCTCTCTCTCTTCCCTATTCCACCCGATTCTTTCTTTTCTATTCTTTTCTTTTTTTCCCACCTCTCTCTCCTCTTTCCAGCACAGAAGCTCTTCTTCGACAACAAAGGCCTCTTCATCCATCGCCATTTGCAGTCCTCTCTCTCTCTCCTCAATGTCGTTGCTCTCTCTCAACTTTCTCTCTCTACACACGACTCTCTCTCTCTCTCTCTCTCTCTCTCTCTCTTTGTGTGTGTGACGGGTAACAACGACGATAGGGCAACCAGGCGATGGACGTCAGCGATGGGCAAAGAGGCGACAGACGAAGGTGATAGGCTGCACATCTCCTCACGTCTTTGATACACTCTTCGTCATGCTTGCTGCAAAATCCGTCGGTTTTCCACGTGTCCAGAATCACGATGGCCTTGCGAGATCGCTTTAAATCTGGTTGACGAAATCGCATTGGTGGAGGTTGGCGCCGGAGAAGACAGAAGACGCGGTGAAGAAAAAGAGAAACATTAAAAAAATCCTAAATTAAAATACAAAATTTCAAAAGAAAAGGATCTTAAGTTTTATAGTTTGTAAAATGATAAAATATTTTTAAAAATTTTCTTGAAGAAGAAAAATTCATTTGAGAAATAAATTCGGACTAATTAAGAGAATTTATGTCTTATTTTTATATTTTTTTTTGTTCAAAAAATCTTTGTATAAAACTAAAATAATTTTTTAAAATTTAAAAGATATTTGTGTAATTTTTAAAAGCTAAGCCACTGTAGACCTATGGTTCTACAATTAAAACAAACTTAATTTTTTATTTATTTATGATTTTACTAAATATTTAGCCCACAAAAGTCGTGTTTGTGACATGCGTGATTAAAAAAAAACCCAATGTCTTTTAAAAAAGCTGGTGGAAGTTTTGGTAGTCAATAGTTAGTACAATAAGATAACAAATTAATGATTGATGTAGCAAAATGATCGGAAAGTATGGGAGGATAATGTTCCAAAAAGAACTTTACAGCGGTAACTTGCCATAAGCACTATAGTTCATTACGAGGGTACCAAAATGCAATTTAGGGATGTCAACTTTATAGAACAACGAAGGAGAATGTACATCTTCAGTCTGACATTCATACTAGTCCAGCACGAGTTATATATACAGGAACCTCCAAACATTTCAATTTTAACACATTCTCTTCTGTGTTTAAGTAACCAAATTTTGACGAAACAATCTTATTTCTGTAAGCTTCCTTTTACTTATTTATTTATTTTCTATTATCTTTACAATGATTGAACGGGAAATTTTAGTCTCCTAGCTAGCCAATTATTTTTCCCCCTCTGTCTAATGGGTTAATAATAGTGTGCCTCCAGTTACATAAGAGGGCTTCCAAGATGGTCAAGAAAACTTTTACCGTGGATTTGAATAAGCCTCTTGCCTTCCAGGTCAGATCTCATTACTATTTACTTGTTCTCTATCTTTCATTTATTCCCTTTCTAGTTTTATATGTTCACTGTACATGTTGTCACCCAAAACATGCATTTCAAGCTTAGCTTTACTTTTGGTGTCTAGCAGCAGATGTTAATTAATGGACTACTCATAAACTTCACCATTTTCTCTTTTTTCCTTTATAAGCAAAACCACCAGTACACTATGATCAACATGTTTATGAAACACCACAAATAGAGTAGTTCTACAAGCATAGATTGTAATGTCAAATTTTCGTACTATTTTTGAGTTGTCATATATTTATTGACAAATATTTTTTATCATAAATTTTATGCGACAATCTTTTAAACAACTATCAATAAAAAAAATAACAACCAAGTTAGGTTAAAAAATCATGATTAGAGCTGACGGACTCGCATTATTCTAGGAAATAAGTGCAACATTCTAAAAACATAAAATGGAACGTGACATTTCCATAAAATATTTAGCGTTCCTAGTCTAGGCATTTTTCACCATGAAACAGGACATAATAATTCCCTAATCTCTGTTTTTCCACTCCTAGCGTGAGCGTCCTAGAATGAAGTTTGGTATTCTGATTAAATATAATTGTATTTAGTGTTTTGTTTTACAATTACAACGTCATTACTTCTGGACTCTTCGTAGGTTGGCCATCTTGGAGAAGGTTACAACGAATGGGTTCACCAGCCTATTGTGAGCAAGGAAGGACCTAGATTTTTTGCGAATGATTTGTGTGAGGTTGTTACTCCATGCTCATTGTGATTTATCAACTATTTTGCTGCCAATATATGTACATCTAGTAAACAATTATTGAGCACGCTTCTTCACTGAGAAATTCACAAGCTCACAGATACTACATTCTGCAAATCTTAATAAGCAGTAATTTCTGTTGTAAGTTGCCGTTATAAAATCAAACTCATAGGCTAAGATCTTGCTTTTGGTAAGTATCCAAGTGTCTTACGCAGTTCTGTTTTACTTGAAACAGCTCTTGACTCGTACAGTGTGGTGGGTGGTTCCACTAGTTTGGCTGCCCGTTGTATGCTGGTTTGTGTCCATGTCTCTACAAA
>CAMOHE010047960.1:0-15699 GCA_946598075.1 Artocarpus hirsutus
TTGAAGGTTTTGATTGAGTGAAAAGTATAGGGTCAGAAATGATGTGATCAGTAGCTCCACTATCCAAAATCCAAGGTTTAATGAATACAAAATTGATTGAAGAATTGGGAAAGGTAAACAGACCTACAGCATTTGCATAATTGTTGCTGTTACTGGAGCCATGGTTTTGATTTATCATGGATACGGCATGAGCAAGTTGCTGAAGTTGTTCTGAGGAAAGACCGTGCAATGATTTGGAGGAGTTATTATGGCTAGTCTGAGGTATGTTATGTGAATAATCTGCCAAATTAGAAAAGTGAGTTGAAGTGTTGGTGTCTCGCAAATATCCCTTTTGCGTTGGCTATGAAGAATCCGCTGCATTAGCAATAGGGAAAACATTAAGTTTATTCCCTGAGAACCACGCTGTTGTTGTGGTCGATTTTTGTCGATTGTTTTGAGTTCTTGTGTTGTTAAGAACCCATGTCCCATTTTTATACTTGCACCTATCCTCAATATGGCCTTTTTTGTCACAAAACTTGCAATGAAATTTTAGTGTACGACAATTTTCAATTGTATGGCCTGCTTTATTACAATGATTGCAATACTTATCTTTATTTAGAGGATTGTTTGCTCGGCCATGTACTGCAGCAGCAATTGAAAATTTTTTGATTGGTTTCGATGTCATTTGTCGCTATGTTTCTTCTTGAATGACAGGAGAATAGGCTTGGCATACATTGGGCAGCGGCGTCATATGAGGATATTGGTGTGAACGACGTTGTAGGTGTCATTGAGGCCTATGAGAAATTGTATCATTTGATCCTCTTCTCTCTATTCAATGTGTGCTTTCATCTGGTTGTAAGTGGGAAGAGGTCAGTACGTCTTTAATTCATCCCAAAGGCCTTTGATTCTTGTGAAATATGATGGAATTGTCATGGTACCTTGTGAGAGAGATGCTAATGATTTTTGGATTTGATAAATTGCTGGTACATTTTTTTGTGAGAATTGATCTTTGAAGTCATCCCAGACTTGTTGAGCCGTCTTTGCATGAATTACTCCTTTGGCTAGATCGGGTTCTACTGAGTGAGTTAGCCACGACAAAATCATACTTTTGCATTGATTCCATAGAGCGTATTCTTTGGTTGTTCAGTTTCTGAAGGTGGCTGTATAGATCCATTTATGAATCCAATTTTGTTCTTGGCTGTAAGGGCATGAATCATAGCCTTACTCCATGATGGATAATTGGAACCGTTCAATTTGGTTGAAACAAGCATATGTCCTGGCTGATCTGAATGATGAACAAAGTATGGGTTTGATGGGTCTATATTAGGATTATATCATTGGTATTTGAATGTTTGGAAAGGGATTTTTCTGATGATGTTTGAATTTCGTTTGCCATGGTGTTTGCAGATATGCTTAGACAAAATAGTAGTCAGGCCCCAAAGAGTAGCGTTGATACCATGTAAGAAAATAATACATGAAGAAGAGGGGATGGAAAGATAATTGAATGGTTTTTTCTTATCATTTATTCAAAGGATACGTACATGATTTATATGCATTTACAAGAGTCAATTTTTGCTTTATCTAAGCTTGATAATCAATGATCTAAGCATGATGGGATCTTTTCTTCACTATCTTAGGAAAGTCAACTAAAACATATATTACTAGTAATCAATTAATAATATTGACAATCAATTACATATATTACAGCAATATTTCTTAATATGTTTGCCAATGAGGCTTGGTTAAAGCTTCTAAGTCTCTAAAACCCGTTCCCCCCTCTGATTTTGGTTTACACAATAGCTCCCACCTCATCCAATGAATTTTCCTATTGGATTCCGCGCTAAAACTTGACAATAAGAGAATGTAGCTCTGCATAGAGGGTCGTCAGAGTTCTAAAAACACTCAATAAATAAGTTGCCGTCGCTTGAGCCACTGCTTTAATAAAAATCTCCGGACCTCCCATTGAAAAAATTTTACTCCGCCACAACAGCAACTTTTTCGCCACCTTCTCCTTAATCACTCCAAATGTACTCCTTCTGTTCCTCCCAATGAAAGAAGGAAGGCCAAGGTATTTATCATGGTTTCCACTAATCAGACTCAAGCCCAATAACAAATTGCAAATCTCCTGCCTCCTTTCCTCCTTCCCATTAGGACTAAACGAAATGAGTGATTTGTCAAGATTAATGACTTGCCCTGACACCAAAGCGTAGTCACTAAGAATATTACTAGTCACTTTCACACCCGTGTACTATAGCCTTTCCAAACACAATAGAATCGTCAGCAAAAAATAGATGATTTATCTCTGGGGCCCTGCAAGAGATAACAATACCTCTTAACATTCCTTGGGCTTCCGCTTTCTCAATCCACACACGAAAAAAAGAGATATGGAGAAATAGGACAACCTTGTCGGAGCCCTCTACTAGGTCGAACCTCTTCTGTAACACCACCATTAACGATAAAGGAGAACCGGGAGGTAGAGGCACACTCCATAGCCCGTCAGATCCACCCATTTCCAAAACCAAGCGGATACATTATAGCCTCAAGAAAAGGCCACGCCATTCTATCATGTGCTTTGCTCATATCAAGCTTTAACCCTATAAGCCTTTCCTTACCACTTGTTTTCCTCCTATTGGAGTGTAGCGCCTCAAAAGCCACCAAAACATTATCAGATGAATAAAAAACCATGTTTCAAGGTGTGGCATGACAGGTAATTTTCTCTTGGGCGTCCTTTTTATAAGCTTCTATCATTTTTTAGTGGACTTCTCCGTTTCAACAACGTCGTCTGTTGTTTGTCGAATGATTTAAGATGAATTAGTTTCCGACGACACTCTAATTCATATAAAATACATTTGATGTCCTATCTACAAAATAAACGTCGTTTTGCATGTGACATGTATTCATACATTATTCTGGGACGTATAATTTATACATAATCATCTGAATTTGAAGTTTTGAATTTTTTTTTTAATAATAATCCATAATTTGAATCACTGTTAAGATCGGAACACATTAATAGTAATAATAATAAAAAAATAATAATGAGGATCGATGATGATGAGAAAAATTAGTTCGCGTCTTAATCAAAATGTTGGATCACAATTCACACTTGCGCTTAAATTACTGAGAACATTTTCTGTATTATTCTAATAACATAAAAGCTGTCATTAACGTCACATATGTTAATATTAAATGAATTTTCCCAAGCTGAAAATCTCATTTTTTAAAAAACATAATATACTTGGATTAAAGACAGGAGAGGTTTTTGCTATTATCCCAATAAAATGACGCATAAATAAATAAAATTTGGATTAGAAGCGATTTATAATTTACCAAATTAGTGCAGATATATGCAACTTTAACATCACATAGATCTCAGTTCTCAATTGCTTGTTAATTTGAATAAAGAGACGTATTGTTATAACATTTTTTTTAATCCGCAAAACGGTCAAAGCCACACCATATTTTCTTCTAATCCAATTAAAAACGATTTTTAACATGACATAATAGGTTTTAACTACCTATTGACCGTAACTAAAAGCCAAAATATTTAAGATTCTAACGCTTTTCAGTGCAGGAGTCAATACTAACTTTATTTTCTTATTTTTTTCTTTATGATCACGTCCTTGTTATATATATTGTGGTAAACACACAAGAATATCAGAAAGAATGGAGAAGAGATTGATGAGAAGTTCTATGATACTAGTAGTTTTGGTTATAATAATAAACATATTATTGTTTTTGCCAATGACAGAAATTTCTCAAGCAGAAGAAGGCTTTTTTCATGATCATGAAAGTGCGACACTGCTACAACAAACAAAGGGTGCTGGATCGTTCAAACTTGATCTCGAATATTAAGCGAAGTGGGCTAAGCGTAGTGAGAAGGCAAGAAATCAGGAGACGTTGGACGATTGTTTGCGCAGATGCCTAGAAAGATGTAGCCAACTCCATCCTGTAAACGAGTTATGGGATCGTTTCTGCGTTTTCGCCATGCTTGCTTCTTGTATAGATTTTGTCTAAATAAATAAATTTCAGAGTTTGAGTTCATGAATTACATTAAAAAGAAAGTTTTTGGATTTGTTGTTCTTGAAGATATTTAAGAAGGATTAGTTTAATAAACTACCATTAAGGAGATTGCTATTATAATTTGTATTATAGGAAATGGGATAAAGTACAAAACAAGAAACTTGTTACAGCAGATGGAGAACAATTGATGCAATATTTTGAAAGCTATTAGAATTATGTGTTTTTTCTCATTTTCGTCTATATGTTTATTTATTTTTAGCTTGAATACGGCTTGTCTCTTGTATCCATTGTCTGCCAAACTACTTCAAATTTCCAAAAACTTAAAAGGGAAAGAAGAAAAATAAATTATTATATGCATATATTGTATACTTATACAGGCACATAAGACCATCCCAATATAAATGCCAATGTCAATATTATGTTTGCCACGTTATTTGATTGTATACTTCAATACATAGTGCTATCTAAAATGCCGTATTTGTCTTTTGTTATAATTATATAACTTCGAAACTTATAAAAGTAAACATTTAATAGTAAAATAATTAAAAAGTAAGAATTGTTTAATCATGAAAACAAAACGGTCAATCTATCAACCAATAGGAATCAAATGTCAAATTTGCTAATTGTATGCCAAATTTGCTATAGAGTTTAACATATAACAAATTTAGTATTGACAATAACATTGTATTGGATAGTATTTTTTACTCTCAAATGCTGAATTTACATTTGACATATTAATTTAGCATTACATTACATTGGAGATGCTTTAACATAATATAACATACATAATTATATGCATACATATATATGTTATTGTTGGAAAGTTTACTGTCATTTTGAAATATGTGGTCTCGTTTTGGTCTCAGTCGTTCTTTGGTATTTTAGTTGGTTAAGTGGTAAGCCGAGTGTGTGATGTATTAAAGGCCTAATTTGATCCAACGGCTGTGATGTAACTTGAGTGTCATATATAAGCGTTAGGCTTTAGGATTAGGGTTACGAATAGATTCTTGTTTTGTCGGTTGAAAGCTTAGTGAGAGAGTGAAAGAAATGATCTGTAGAGAGAGAGCTTCTTCTTCTGTGTTCTTTCTTTGCAATCCATAGCAGAGAGAGATTCTGGTGAGGAAGAGGGTATAATAACTGAGTTATAAATAAGACCAAAAGCTTCTGGTACTTTTCTCCCCGTGGACGTAGATGGTAACACCCAACCATGTAATCTTTGTTGTTGTTCTCGTGTGAGTTGTTATTTTTTTTAATGTTTTTGATTCTGCGAGTTTGATTTCTTGGCACATAAATTGTCTCGATCAGTGGCCAATCTCAAAAATTAGGGTTTGGGTTTATTGGGAATTCCCTTGGTTTCACAACAGTTATGTATGTATGTTCGTGTATCTGCAACTCTATAAAAGAGTAGAAACTCAAATATGCCCCTAGGGGAAAAAGGCTTGGGTTGCTTAATGTATTCTGATAGTTTACGAACTATTACAGAAAGCCAAAACAGAACAAGATTTGAGATTCTAGAGGTCTCTCTATGTATTTTCAATATGAACAACTACTTTTTATTTTTCACTGAAACAGAAGACGGTTATCGTTTCTGAAAACAAATAAAACAGGAGGGCCAACTGAGGATTGCTGCCAAAAGTCCTTAACAATTGACATTAAAAAGAACAAGCAAAACTTGTCAACATGTATAAGTGGTTCTACATTTGGATATTTTTCACAAGTTATGTGAATCAGAGAGTAACATGTTGCACTGGCATTCAAATGATCTACACGCTGCACTACTACTCCATCCTCCTTTTCTGCTTCAAGCTACGCTTTCCGAATTTTACCAGAGATACCTGTGATTGTGGGAAAAATATACAATCATATGTACAGAAGTTTATGGTATAGTCAAATCGTAAAAAAACAAGAAAACAAACACAGAGAGAGATGATTTGTTACCCATCACTAAGAATTTTGGTCAAAACAACAACAGAACATCTGCATTTGTTCATGGGAGGCTGCAGCACAATTTCATAACATGTTTTATCGTAATGCATTTTCTGTTTCTGGCTTAAGATTCGTACAAATTTAAAGATGATAAGGTTTGTCAAAGAGCTGTCTACTACATAACAAAGCATCAAAGACGAAGTAGATATCAGCTTACAATTCAACTTCCTAAAACAAAGTACAAACCCCAAGCATGCGTAAAAATAACATCACCATTCTGCAATGTGACTTTAAGGACAGAAAAAGTATTGGTTATCCCCACCACACCAAGAATAAGTTTTAATACTGATAATAGTCAAGAAAACTTAAAATAGAAACAATGAGACGAATAACACAACGTTTACTATTCGATGGACATAAGACTGAATCCTACGAAGGTGACAAACGAAAGGTACAACAGGCAACAAAATATAATGAAAAATCAATGCTATTAGTGAGCAAGCCATAAATGGCCAAAAACAAGCAGATAAAACGGCGGGGAGCGGATTCTTTTGGTACCTCTTCGAGAACTCAACCACGTATCGTGATCCGTTGTAAAGAACAAACCACATCAAGACGACCACCAAAGTATCTACCAAACGTTAAGGAAACACCACATACATAAACTGTAGCAGCAAACATATAATAAAACAGATAAATCCTTCTTAAATTAGAAAAAGAAATACAGAAGATCCTTAATCAAAGGAAAAAAGGGCATAAAGAGGATACTAAAGAGGCAACGTTCCCACCAATCTAACATATAGAGCCCAAAAGTGACATTGTAAAGGTAGATTTTACGTTGAACCCAGTTCATTCCTGTGAATCTGCCAAAAAAAAAAAAACACATGATTAGCATATTAAGCTAAAGTAACAGAAAAAAGTTTATACATTTCAGCTATAACGTTGAAAAGGATTTCAATCGAATATTAACTAAAACTTTTCGATCAATTCAAAGTTGTGATTTTGCAAAACCAAAAGCCCATATGGAAGCAATAGGAGCACGAAGAAACAAAAAAGCAAAAGTTGAATTCACAGAGTATTTGATATAAAAATGCCCATTACTGAATACTCAGAAAATCCCTAAATTGAAAAAAAAAAAAAGAAAAAGAAAGAGAAAAAGTAGCAAAATTTCTGCAACAATTTGCAACCCAGAGCGTATGGAACAAGCATCAGATCTATAATCTATTGGAATTGAGCAAAATTTACTAAATTCATTGATCTAAACAACTCATCACTAAATCTTCCAATAAGAAAATCAAATATAAGAAAAAAAAAAAAGGAGGAATTTTAAATTGGAAAAAGGCTTTACCTGATCGAGACGAGACAAGTATAAATTTTTTTTTTTGGTGGCTAGTATGTATGTATGTTTTTCAGATCACCAAAAGAAAAAGCATTTTGACACCTTCTTATTTTTGGATTCCTCCTCTTGGATGAGTTCGACGATGTCGGACGTTTCTGAGTCGGTTTTACCCTTCCATGTTTGAAGATTTATCTGACATTTTCAAGGTGTTGAAAAGCATGAGAGGTTATATAAGTCATTTCAGAGTTCCAGATGTTATTTTCAAACGGTTGTCAATGCAGAGCTTCCGTTGTGTGCAGCTGAAATTGGGCTGAAAAAATTGCCTTTTAGACCAGAACAGCCCAAAACATTTTGGGCTGGTCAGGTAGAATTTACAAAGCTTTTGATGGGCTCATATAATTGGGCTTTTAAACTAGAACAGCCAAAAAATTTTTAAGTTGGTCCTCGATGATATGTTGAGATTCTGGAGAGACTGGAGGATCCCAAAAACTCAACGAATATATAACTTCTTCTTTTTGAAAAAAAAAAAAAAATTAAAGTGGTAATAAATTGATTCATACGAGGCAATAAAACTCATCTTTGGAAAATTAAAACCCCAACTTTTTTTGCCACTAACTAATTGTAACAAAGTTTTGCGCTAATTACGCTACTTGCGAAGTACTCTATTCTTAAACAAGAGAGATTAACGATCGACTGCAACCTCCAATTTGACACTTAATGGTAGTAAAATCTCAAAAATTAAGACTATTTAATTAATTAAATTTACATGGTAAATCCAGCAACACTATAAGGTCTTCGAGGCAGGCAGTGTTCTCATTTTAAGTGGTATGATTGTCACGTCTCAAAATCTGGATAGGTGATATGGCAATTTACTTAGAATAATTATTTAATATTAAGCTCAAACACTGATTGTGATAACTCAAATTTTCTATATAAATTTAAAGGAAACATTAAAAATCAAAAGTTATTTGAAATAAAATAAAATAAAATAAGGCAAAAAAAAACTACCATAATATGTTAACCTAAATTTAATCATTTTAATTATAACTTTTAAGATGTTGGATTAATAAATTACTTGCAAAATAATTAAAAATGCAAAATAATTAAAAACACATTTGGAGAAAATATTGAAATAACATCACGTTAAAACACTGCAAATGTACCGTTTTGGGTTCCATCGAATCATATAGTAAATACATACATAATTCAATGTCAGAAGGGAAATAAACATTTAAACCACAGTCCAACAGAAAATAATAGAAGTGCATGAAAAAAAATAATTATTACATGCTTTGAAAAAAACACAACCAAATTGCAAATAAGTGATAACTCAACTCATAAACTCCAAGAGCTATCCGAAAAACGTGCTACTCTGTAGCATATTGAGATCCTCCTTGGAGGGGGAGGGGGGAATTTGAAATAAAAACAAATGTACAAAACTACGAACGATAGACTTAGTAGAATAATAAGTTCAAAAGCAGCATTTAAATCATAATAAACTTTACAATAACCTAAAAGGAGGGAAAACACAAGTAATTTAATTAAATTTCGATAAAAGTCTTACCATACTGCTTCATGTGATTTATCAAAAATCACAAATAAATACTTACTCGTTTGCAAGGCTTGAAAACACCATCAAAGTGGAACGTATAGGTTTTTGGGACCTGCCTTTAGGTCGCTTTTTGCACGACTTGAACTTTGAAGCCTTTATGCATTTTAAAACTTAACTAACTGGAGAATCTCACAATGCTTAGTGTTTGAAAATTCAAATGTTTTCTCACTCAAGGAAATCTCATCTCGAGAGATTGAATCTTTATGTATACAATATCTTTAGAAATCATATTTTCAAAGAATTTGAAAATAAATTATAAATCAATTCTTAAAAAACATTTTAAGAATACATTTTTAAGACCAAATAGCTTAATATCATGGCTAAGAAAGAAAGGATATAAAAATCCTTTCTGGATATTCTAGGCAATGGAAGGGTACCTGTACTCAAAACCGACATAGATAGGAAGGTAGAGAATACCTACAACTCCGTTTTGGACCAATATACGTTCGCTCTAGAAGGACAACAACTGACCTTGTCAACAATTTAAACTAGTAACATACTAGAATCAGAATTAAACTAATTTAATGACCTAGTATGCTTCACACGGTGTATTAGTGTGCCTTAACAAGTCTTAACAATTAGTCATTCAATTTAAATGTAACACACTTTAAAACACATTTCTGATCAGAAACATAGGTAAAGACTATAATTTAAAACACAAAAGCAAGCGTGGAAGTCTCGGACTACTATACAACAGTCTCTGGAGTAGGCTGGTTGACCATGTTTTGCACTCGGCGAGTCGACCATCGTGTTGCAGAGCTGATTCTTCAGTTCATGTTTCGAGTAACCGAATTCAATCGACACTCTATTCAGCTCGAAATCTGTTTCAATGCATTTCAAACATGAAATAACGGTTCTAAAACATTATATGAGTCTAATAAAATTATTTTCACAAATTTTTAATCCATTTCACGACTTGATCATCAAAACTCATACTTTGTTTAAAAACAAGAAAAACAAGACATGAACATGTTCAAGTCCGAATTATGTGCACTCAAAAGATGTTTTTCTAGTTTTTTGTGATCATAAGAACCATGGATTGATCATGCTTAACCGTTTCTCTTCATCCTCAAACTCTAAAATACAATCCAAACTCATAGTTTTTACATGCAAGCTCACATTCAATACTAACTTCCAAACACACAGGCTGATCATATTATTGCCATAACTCAGGTTTAAGAATACGAATTTTGAACATATAAACCAGAAGTAAAATTTGTAAAAGAGAGATTAAATTAGTTCAAAACAGGTTAACCTCAAATTCTGAGCTTATTTGAAGCTTTGAATTAGTGTTGTTTCCTCTGTCTGAGCTTGAGAAAGGGCTGGTTTTTCTTTTCTGAGTTTTGAAATGGTCAGGAAGAGAGAAAGAGAGAGAGAGTGTGAGTACGTGAGAGGGAGGAAGAAACAGAAATAGAATTCTGAATAAGCTTCCTCGTGTTTTTAATCTGGAAAAAGGAGATGCTTTCTGAACCAAAACTAGGGGCAGCGCCTAGAAACTGTGAGGGGTTTTGGGTCTCAGTCTGATTTTTGACGTGAAAGTCTGAGCGTGTAAATGAGGGGTGCCTTTGAATTTGGCAAAGATTGTGATTTTTTGAAATAATTATGTAAAACATGGTGGTGGTGATACAAATGTTAGGGGGTATTTGGCAAGTTCCCACCACAAAATCAGTTATGAACAGTAAAAAGCTCTCACATGTTACAATAACAATAAAAAAAATTGCTACAGTGTAAAGTTCTCATATGCTACAGTAAAAGTGGTTCTCACCACTGGTTCCCACCACCTTCCAAACACCCTATAAAATAAGTGACCAGAAATAAAATTTAAAATTTATTCTTAAATGGCAAAAATAGAAATGAATTTTTAAATGTTATAAATAATAAATCAAATTTTAATGGGCACTTTAGTTATCATATTTTACATATTACAATGGTTCACTCTCAATATGATAACTATGTTAACGTTCAGTCACTGCAGAGATTCACTATATAACGAAGAAGTTTACAAGAGAAAAATTGCACACCATTTCTCTTGGGTTTTTTTTACTATTTTTTTTGAGTTACAAAAACAAGCCTTAACATGTCCTATCGTTTTCCTACTCTACTCTTCGGATTTCTTGATCCAGTGCCGCAACGTCCAAGTCCCAATGCCATAGCACCAAGCTCTTTGCTCATGTACTTGAAATCTCTATGGTGTTGGCTTTACTGATCTCCCCCTTAATAAAATTTTGCTGATCTCCGTAATCTGCTGCGTAAGGTGATAATTCGTCAGGGCATACTTCTTAACAAGCACTGCTAAAGATATTGTTATATGTCACACGTAGGCCATCACTATCCTGTATTTGGTAGCGGAAAAAAGAAAAAAAGTGACTTTGATATGTGGTTGAATTGATCAATGGATCAAAGGCAATTTCTTCTTTCGAGTCGCTTTTTTGATTTAAATTCTAAATTTCTACGCCTCTCTGAGGTGTATTAATTTGTACCGATCATTTTTAAACAGCAAAATATCAGACTAATAATCAAATAATTAATTGAAATGGACGAACCATTATAAGCTGTGTGTGAACAAGCTGAAACTTGTTAAAAAGGAAGAACCAATAAACGCAGGCGCGTACTCTTGCAAATACGACGTAGCAAAACATGTACCATTGACCCAAAACATGGTTTAAGAACGACGACTTTGTCCAAGTCCTCAGTTGGATTCTGCATGCCTGCATGGGGACCAAAGAATTGATTAGCATTTGGTTAGCTATCATTATTATTTAAAGTAAATGTATTAATAGCACCAGTAAAAGTGTGTTTGATAGTAACATTAATACTTGTCTTATTATCCTTTTTTTTTAGAATGAGTTACCATATATTTCCTAAAAATTCTTCTTCAAATATATATTTTTGTCCTTGGAATTGATGGCTTACCAACCCTTACCGAAAGCAAATCTCTCATGATCACTTTGTTATTATATACCTTTGTTTTTGTGTCTATAAATACCTTCAACTGCAATGCGTGCCACATTTATAATTATCCCTTCAATTTATTGATTTAATGCCTATTAAGTACTTCACAATTCCAACCATGAGACTTCTGCTTCTCTTAGCTTCTCTTCTTATTATTGCAGCCCCTGATCATGCTCATGCTAGAATCCTAAAAGGTACTTTCTTTATCATCTGCTTGGAGAAAAACTTTTCAACTTAATTTCCATATATCTAACATATGTTATCATGAACTTTTTTTTTTCTTTTCAACAGGGATTGTTAATTCTGCAGGGGACGAATTGGGCACGATCATAATCAGTGTCTACGGGAGACAACAGCCAAGCCCGCCACCACCCCCCATTTCATCTCCGCCTGATGGTCAGTCACAAGAAGAAATACTAGCCCTTGTGACCATGACACCACAAATACTTATAATAATAATAAAATTAAATGCCTAAGAGCTCACGACTATGTAATTAGATCACCTCCTCCTCCCCCGGTGAGGGCCGCAGAGAACTTGTCCCGTAAAGAACATTATCAGGTTGACACAAAAAAGCCCACTGCCGCCTCCCAGGGGGTCCAGTGCCATCAATGTAAAGACCCAAACAAAAATGAGTGTGTAAAATATGGTAATTAGTGTCAATTAAAATTAAAATTATTATTGACAACATTTAAAAATTCATCTCTATTTTTGCCATTTAAGATTTTATTTTAAAATTTATTTCTAGTCACTTATTTTAACATTTGCATCACCACCCACCATGTTTTACATAATTATTTCAGAAAAACCTAACCTTTTCCAAATTTTAAAAACACCCCTCAGACACACACTCAGATTTTCACGTAAAAAATCAGACTGAGACCCAAAACCCTTCACAATTTCTAGGTGCAACCCCTAGTTTTGGTTCAGAAACCCTTTCCTTTGTAACCCAAGGAGGCTTACTTAGAATTCCATCTTTCTCTTCCTCCCTCTTACGTCACTTTCTCTCTCTCCCTTCCTGACCATTTCAGAATTCAGGAAAGCAAAACTAGCCTTTGCTCAAGCTCAAACAGAGGAAACATCACCAATCCAAAGCTCCAAATAAGCCATAATCTGATGTTAACATGTTTACAGCTGATCTAATCTCTCTTTTACAAATTTTACTTCTGGTTTATATGTTCAAAATTCGTATTCTTAAACCTGAATTATGAGAATAATATGATCAACCTTTGTTTTTAAGAGTTAGCATTGAATGTGAGCTTGCATGTGAAAAATCTGAGTTTGGAGTGCATTGTAGAGTCTGAGCATGAAGAGAAACGATTAAGCATGATTATTTTGTGGTCCTTACGATTTCAAAAAACTAGATTAACATCTTTTGAGTGCATGCAATTCGGACTTGAACATGTTCATGTCTTCTTTTTCTTATTTTTGAACTAAGAACGAGTTTTAATGATTGAGTGGTGAAATGGATTAAAAATTTGTGAAAGTAATTTTATTAGACTCATATAATGTTTTAGAACCATTATTCCACGTTTGAAATGCATTAGAACAAATTCGAGTTAATTAGATTTTAGATTGAACTCGGTTGCCCGAAATAGATCAAAGTTAGAGAATCAGCTCTGCAACACGGCGGTCGACCGACCCTAGTGTACCCCTGTCAACCAGCCTGCTCTAGAGACAACTGTTTTAGTAATTCGAGCTTTCCACAGTTGCTTTTATGTTTTAAATTGGTGTTTGCTTGTTTTCCTCACCAGAAATTATTAGAAAAATATTTAAAGTATATTATATTTAAATTGAATGATCAATTGTAATAGTTAAAGCACACTGAGAAACCATGTGAAACATACTAATTCTTTAAATTAGTTTAATTCTGATTTTAGTATGTTAATATTGTTAAATTAGTTTAATTCTTATTCTAGTATGTTAATGGTTGAGAGTATTGGCAAGGTTAGCCGCTCTCCTTGTAGAGTGAATGTATATCGATCCAGAATGGGAGTGCTCTGTTGTCTAGAATATTGACGAAGATTTTTATATCATTTTTTTCGTAGCCATGATTTTAAGCTATTTGGTATTGAAAATATATTCTTAAAATGTAATTAAGAATTGATTTATAATTTATTTTCAAATGTTTTAAAAACTGATTTCTAAAAATATTTTATAAGTAAAGTTTCAATATATCGGGAATAGATTTCCCCGAGTGAGAAAGCGTTTGAAATAATTTTAAATGCTAACTAGGGTGGGATTCTCCAGCTAGTTGAGTTTTAAACGTATGGAGCCTTTAGAGTTTAGATTGTGTAGAGAGCGACCTAGGGACAAGTCTCAAAAACCTGTACAAGCTACTTCGGTGGTGTTTCTAAACCTTGTAAATGAGTAGGTATTTATTTATAATTTTTGATAAATCATATGATGCGGTATGGTAAGTTTTTTATTGGAATTTATTTAATTTTTTTATGTTTTCTCTTCTTTTCGCATTTTTCAAAGTTTATTCTTATTATTTAAATGTTGCTTTTGAACTTATTATCCTACTGAGCCTTTCACTTACAGTTTTGTATGTTTGTTTTTATTTTTAATCTCCCTTAGGAAGATCTCAATACGTTGCAGAGTAGAACGTTGTTTGGATAGCTCGAGGAGTTTGTGAGCTTAGTTATCACTTACTTGCAATTTAGTTGAATTTCCATTAAGGCATGTAATAATTATTTATTTTTATGCACTTCTGTTATTTTCTGTTGGACTGTGATTTGGATGCCTATTTTCTTTCTATCATTAAATTATGTATGCACATATTATGTGGTTTGATGAGATCCAGACGGTATCTTTGCGGTGGTTTAATGTGATGTTATTTCAATATTTATATGTTCTCCAAATGTGTTTTTAATTATTTTGCAAGTAATTTATTAATCCAGTATTTTATTTGATTTTATTTCAAATAACTTTTGATTTTTAATATTCTCTTAAAATTTTTAGAAAAATTGAGTTATCACAATTGGTGTTTAACCATAATTATTCTAAGTAGACGTCATGTCACCTACCCCGGTTTTAGGGGGTGACCCTGCTTGCTCTTTGCATGCCTAGAAGACCTTGTAGTGATGGTGGATTTATCATGTAAATTTAATTAATTAAATAGTCTTAATTTTTTAGATTTTACTACCATTAAGTGTTAAATTGGAGGTTACAGTCGATCGTTAATCTCTCTTGTTTAAGACTAGAGTACTTCACAAGTAGCTTAAATATTAGCACAAAATTTTGTTGCGATTAGTTAGCTTTCTGTTGGACAATAATCATGTATGATACATATGTGTTGATGTTAAACTGGTGGAATCACCTTTCATCCAGTATTTTTCGTTCTTGTTCTCTCAAGGGAAATTTATATATTTAACAAACATTATATGCAAAAGCTGTTTAACAAGGGAACTAACACGAGGAAGTAATTTCAATCCCCAAAAGCTCCCTCAAAAAAAAAAAAAAAAAAAAAAAACAATGCTTCTTTTTGTTTTGCGAGTTGAAGATAGAAAGGTTCATGCGCTCAAATGCTCTTCCTTCTTTCATTCTGTTCAATTGATGCCGGCAAAAATCATGTGCAAAAACAGGTCTCGACCATTTAATACTGCACATCTGTTAATAAAGGTATATTTGAATCATTTTGAGGGGTCAAGTTTGGATAGTTAAGTACATGAATGCGACAATAAATATATATATATATATATATATATATATATATAAACTTCAAAGGTGAATATTACAGACCATATTTCCATATACGTATATACATATATATATGTATACTATTACACTTGGACAGTGGGACTCGTACGTACGAAAAAATTTAACAGAACTAGTTGATTTTGTTAATTTCGAATATATGTATATATA
>CAMOHE010047961.1:0-36652 GCA_946598075.1 Artocarpus hirsutus
CATGGTTGACCTCTTAGGTCGTGCAGGTCGTTTGGGAGAAGCTTTGGAACTTATCAAAGCCATGCCTATGAAACCAACCTCAATAGTCTGGTATTCTTTACTTGGTGGTTGTAGGATTCATGCACGTGTTGAAATTGGGGAATATGCTGCAAATAAATTGTTAGAGTTGGGTTCTCAGAATGATGGATCCTATCCTTTGTTGTCAAACATATATGCAAATGCTAGGCGCTGGAAAGATGTGAACCAAATCAGGTCATTGATGAAACATACGGGGGTAAAGAAGAGGCCTGGTTGCAGTTGGATGCAAGAGAAGGAAGGTGCTATAACTTTTTTTGTAGGTGACAGGCGTCACCCTTAATCTGAACAAAATATGAAACCCTTGGAAGCTTGATTGAATGGATTAAAGTGATTGGGTATGGTCCTGACACTAGCTTTGCTCTCCATGAAGTGGGTGATGAGGAGAAAGGTGATATTCTTTTTGAACATAGTGAGAAGTTGGCTCTTGCCTATGCCATCCAAACAACTCCACCTGGTTCACCTATTCGTATCACCAATAACTTACAAGTTTGTGGCGATTGCCACAGCGCCATCACCTATATATCTATGCTTGTCGAACATGAAATTATACTGAGGGATTCAAGTCGTTTCCATCATTTTAAGAAAGGCTCCTGCTCCTGCAGAAATGTAGCTTTGTATGTTTATACTGTTGACACAAAGAATATACTAGAAAAAAAGGGACAAAGATGAAGATCAAAGAAATGGTGGTCACAATTAGTCAGGGTCTTGCTCATGGTGAAGAAGCATGTCTTCCTCCAAACGCTGAAGTGTTTTGGTGGCTATTAGCTTATAGTAAGATCAATACTCATTATGGTTTGCAAAGAAGAATACCTTGAGCTTCCATATCCCTTTCACAGTGTGTTTTCGTAAGGTGAAAGAAGAAAGTTCATGCAATTTGTTTTGACGTTGCTGAGTAGCTGTAAAGATGCAGTACAAATTTCTTACCGAACTAAATGTTATATGGTCAATTCTTGAAAGTTTGCACGCATTTGGTATTTGTAGAAAGATTTTTTTTTCACCAATACGAGGTTAAAGTTTCAGCTACAAACAGCATTGTGGGAAAAAGATAAATGTTTTTAAATGAATTCATTATCTGACCATAGAGTTCATTCTATTTCTTGATCGCTATTTTATCTCATGGAATTTTTATTTATTTGTTTTATGAGCAGTAATTGACGCTTTGTGAAAAAAATTAATCCATGAATCCCGAAAGCAATTATTGAATTTAAACTTTAAAGGAAGATGAGATAAGATGAAGAATAGTTACGTGAATTAAATTAAATTTTTTTTTTTCTGGGTATTTGTCACAGAGGCACTGAGATTTAGTTGTTAATATCTTGTGTGCTGCGAGGAATTACAGTATTTGACTACTTTCTTGTTGAGTTCTTTGATCAGAATATTGCTGGACTTATCTACTAAAAAAAAAAAAAAATTGCTGGACTTATACTTGCCTGATTTGCCTATATTTTGATATTTTCAGAAGAGAGAACTATTTCAAGACTTGGCTCCTCTGTTGTGGAATTCTTTTGGTACTATTGCTGCATTATTACAGGTATCATTTTCATTGTTTTTATTCCTTTTTTTAACTTAAATATTCGTTTCTAGTCTTCTACTTTCTCGTAAAACTTGGTACTCCAGGCATATTGTGCAACAGATACACATGGTTAAACATGTTATCAAATTTCTTTTGAGAGATTGTCAGGAGCAATTATCTCTATTAGATCTTGTATGCTGCGCGAATTGCGGCTATTTTAGGAGTCAAAATTGTTGAAGTGCAATCATTATAGTTGACAAGATGTGAATTAAGTTATTCCCTGGGTGGATTTTTCTGATCTTTTTCCTTTATTCTTCCTGCAGGAGATAGTTTCAATTTACCCTGTCCTGTCACCTCCTAATCTAACTCCTGCTCAGTCAAACCGAGTTTGCAACGCCCTTGCTCTTCTTCAGGTCAATTGCTTTAAACTTTGCTTTCAAGTTTTGCATCTCCCCTTTGTTTTCAGATTGTTGTTGAAGTCATATCTTTTGTTATTTTCTATTTGTTCTTGCAAATTGAACTTTGTTTTTTTTTTTTTTTTTTTTTTTTTTGTTGGTGCTGTTTAACTTTGGAATTGCTAATGCTCCATTTTATTTCCTTGCAGTGCGTAGCCTCGCACCCTGACACAAGAATGTTATTCCTCAATGGTAATAGGCTTTGATCTTTGTGGTTGGCATACTTGTTTATCAAATTTGTTTATCGAACCATGTTTCTCCATTGATTTCAATAAGATGCTTATACTTTTGTTGAATGCTTGAAATTTTGAGAACTCTTTCAAGTAATCTCTTTTCTATTTCAGCCCATATACCTTTGTATTTGTACCCTTTTCTTAATACGACAAGCAAATCAAGGCCTTTCGAGTACTTGAGGCTTACTAGCTTAGGTGTCATTGGTGCCCTAGTTAAGGTACAACACCCTTGTTGCCATAGAACTGTGTATTGTTAATTTTTCTTTTGCTAATTGGTCATAGATTATAATAATTGACCCCCTTTTTGTTTACCAGGTTGATGAGACTGAAGTCATTAGTTTCCTTCTCTCAACTGAAATAATTCCACTGTGTCTACGAACCATGGAAATGGGCAGTGAACTATCAAAAACAGTTGAGTTCCTGATTTTACCTGAAGAGAGAGTATATTCTTTTCTTTTATTTGGTACTGTCACAGTAGTCTCAGGAAGAGGACGTTTGACGTTGTACTGAGTCTGCCTTCTGGCATTTGGATCTTAAAGAGCTCCTTGTTTTTGCTTGACGTTTGTTAAGTGAGATGTCCTAGACGTGCAAAAACAACACTCTTAAGAATCTGTTGCTGTCTATCTGTGATTTGATGTGTGTGATGAAAAATCTTCCGCTGCCAGGTTGCCACGTTTATAGTTCAGAAGATTTTGTTGGATGATATGGGCTTGGATTATATATGTACCACAGCAGAGCGGTTTTTTGCAGTGGGGCGAGTTCTGGGTAGCATGGTTGCGGCACTAGCTGAACAGCCTTCATCACGTCTGTTAAAACACATTATTCGGTGTTATCTTCGATTGTCAGATAACCCAAGGTTGGCTAAGTAGATTTGAACTTTTTTTAACCAAAATTGTCCTATATCTTTTTGTTTTGTTTCCTTTTTTGTTTTTTTTGTTTTTGTTTTTTTGTCAATTTTCTAATTAGGTAGCTGCTCTATTAACATTTTATGCTCTTCATCATGCAGGGCTTGTGAAGCATTAAGAAGCTGTCTTCCAGACATGTTAAGAGATGCAACCTTCAGTAGTTGCCTTCGTGTAAGTTTATATCTATGTTTTATCGGTAGCATTTTGTTATCATAGTGGCATTTTTCGTGGTCTTCGGACAAGATTGTTCTTGTACATTGTATTTTCTAGGGGTAGTTGATTAGTGCTTTTTGGTCTCCTTAGCTGAACTACTCCCAGCCTGCATATTGAACTATTTATTTTATTAAACCAGTTCTAGATATCTGTGTTCATTTTTTCTGGTTCACCAAAGTAGAGATTGAATAGTCAGTCTTACTGTTGGTCTCAGCTATAACTTTATCTCTACCTTTTCTTTTGGAATCCATTTCCCCTGGATTTTTTTTTGGTCAATCAAAATTTGATTAATCTGTTTTAATCTATCCTTAACTTCAGGAAGATCCAACCACAAGGAGGTGGTTGCAACAATTGCTTCAGAATGTCGGTGTAAGTCGGGTTCCTGGGCTTCCACCTGGCGGAGGATTTGAACATATGATGATGAACTGAAAACTTTTAAATTATCACCTAATGTTTCTGGTTTAGTTTGGGCGCAATACAGGTGGCACTCCTTGTGTAACTTATCGTCATTCAGAGTGTAAATTTAATTGGCAAAAGTTCAGCTGTATGTAACTTGTAGCACTCTTTTGTAACTAGTTCTCCAAGTTCTAACTGGGGACTGTATGGTTAATTAAAGTTGATTTTGATTTGTAAAATGGACCACGTTAATCTGAAATTGGGAATTTGCTTTTCTGATTTTCTTGTTTCTTTTGGTTTATTTTGGCCCTCGTCTTAATTTAGAGGGTGTTTGACAAACTAGTTAGAACTAAGAACAGTATAAAGCTCTTACGTTAACGCTATAAATCAAAAGGAATATATTTTTTTTTTTTACCTTTTGTTTTATGTTAATTCAAAAATAGTATCTTTTGTTTTTGATCTCATTAAATGTATACAGTGAGATTAAGTTTATCACATAAATCTATACTTTACCTCAAGTCAATAGTTAATTTTGATTTTTAAAATGATCAAATTATCTTTAAAATGAGGGAAAATTAAAGCATTTAAAAACTAAAAAAAAAACAAAAATAAATATACATAAAGCATCTATTTTGAGGATATTATATCCAATTTTAAGTTGAATAATTTATATATATAATCTCTTAACTTTTTAATAAATAACACTTGGGTCTTTTTTTTTTTCAATTTTGGTAAAACAATCTCTCTATCCTTAAATCTCTCTTCTTCTTTTTTTTTAAATGACGTCTTTTTTTTTTTTTTTACAGAAAAAAGAAAGCGTTTTTTTTTTTTTTTTTTGTCTTTTTGTTTTTCAATTTATAAAATTTTTGCCATTTTCTTCCACAAGTCCGTGAAAAAGAACCACCAAAAGTGCTGGCCAGCTAATTGTGTTTTAGACGAGTTTAAGAACAATAACAAAGAAGTGTGTATTTTGCGTCATAATACGTGTGTAGAGTAAACATGTAAGAATGTGATTGCTTTAAATCTAGTGGCAAGGATGCAATGCCGGTAGATAAGTTATTAAAGGATCAATGGTATAACCGTTGACTTAGTGCATGTCTTGAGGCGTTATTGTGTTGACTTGAGCTAAATAAATTCAGTAATCAAAACTCTTCATCTGGTTTTTGATTGTTAAACACCATCAAAACCATGGTTTATCACCAGACTTAATCTTTTCTGCAACATCATTCAACCAGCCGTTTGATCCTTGTGTTACTGAAGAAAGATGGCAGAGTCAGTTCTATCCTCCGTTTTAGGGACGATCGTTGACAAGCTAACTGATCGTTTTCTTGAATGGGTTTGGAATGGCTTAGGTTTCAAAGACAGCATCCAAAAGCTGCGGCGCAGTTTACCAATGGTTCGCGCCATTCTTGAAGATGCAGAAGAACAACAAGCCACCAACGCAATAGTGGGAATTTGGTTGTCAAAGTTCAAAGAAGTTGCTTACGATGCTGAAGATCTACTTCTCTCGGTCTTCGCCAATCGTCTTAGCTTTATTGTACATGCGAGCGAGGTGAAAGATATGGTCCAGACACTAGAAATGGCTGCGGAAGAAGGGCTTCGCCTGAATTTGAGAGAGAGCACCACAGCTCACAATGAGTGGAATAGACGAGAAACAAGCTCCTTTGTGATCGAATCTGAAGTATACGGAAGAGATGAAGAGAAAGAGGAGATAGTCAAGCTACTGTTGTCTTGTGAAACGACCGGCAGAAGAGAAGCGTCGTGTATCCCAATAATAGGGATGGGAGGGATAGGAAAGACAACTCTTGCGCAGTTAGCTTATAACGATCAGAAGGTAACACACCACTTCGATGTTAAGGTATGGGTTTTTGTTTCTGTTCACTTTCGCGTCGAAAACATAATGACAAAAGTGATGGAATCTCTTACCAAAGATAAATGTGGTCGTTACTCGAATTTGGATGCACAACAATCGGCAGTAAGTGGCTTGTTACGTAACAAAAGATACTTAATTGTGCTAGACGATGTTTGGACAGAAGATCAGGATGATTGGGATAAATTGAGGCCGTTGTTTAGGAGCGGTCTTGATGGAAGCAAGATATTAATCACTACCCGCAGTAAAAAGGTTGAGTTCATAACAAATTCCCCAACTTTTCCATACCATTTGAAAGAGTTGTCCGAGGATGCTTGCTGGTCTTTGTTCAGGCAGCGTGCTTTTCGACAAAGGGAAGAAGAGCAACACCCAACTCTCTTGCCTATCGGACAGCAAATCGTCAAAAAATGCGGGGGAGTGGCACTAGCTGCAAAAACTTTGGGAAGTCTTATGCGCTTCAAAAGAGACTTGAGAGAATGGGTGCATATACGTGATAGTGAACTCTGGAACTTGGATGAATGCGAAGGTGGGATCCTACCAGCTCTGAAGTTAAGCTATTTTCACTTGCCGCTACATCTCAAACGTTGCTTTTCATTTTGCTCGGTATTTCCCCGCAACTTTGAATTCACGAAAGAGAAGTTGATCCATCTATGGATGGCTGAAGGCTTTATTGATCAGTACATCAACGACAGCAATAGGAAAGAGCCGGAGGATGTTGGTAATGACTACTTCAATGATCTTCAGTGGATGTCTTTTTTTCAAGAAGTAAAGCAAGGTGAAAACGATGTTGTTATTGGATACAAGATGCATGATGTCATTTATGATCTTGCAAGAATTATTACTAGCTCAGAGTACACTGTACTAGACCATGGTTTTGCAACTCCAATAAGTTTCTCGCAAATTCGACATGCCTCTGTTGATTGCAATTTTAAGTCATCGCCGATTCCAGAGGAGTTATATAAAGCGAGTCATTTGAGAACTCTCTTGTTGTTTTCTCATGGTAATTTAGAACAGGTTCCTTCTAAGTTGTATTCGAGTTTTAAGTATTTGACGGTGCTGGATTTGTGCGGCTCTGGCCTCATGATTTTAGGTGGTTTAATTGGTTCCTTATTGCACTTGAAGTTCCTCGACTTATCACATACCCACATTAGAAATTTGCCATACGGAATAGGAGATCTTCACTCGTTGCAAACTTTAAACCTATTTAACTGCTATAATCTTGTAGCTTTGCCGGACCTAGGAAAAATGAGAAGGCTCAGACATCTCAACAACGACGGATGTAAGCAACTAACTGGGATGCTGAAAAATTATCCATATTTTACCAAGTATGATAGCCAACTCCAAACATTGCCATTGTATGTTATAGGTGGGCCTGTTGACATGTTCTTTCTTGACAATCTTCGGCTTCGAGGTACTTTAAAAATTACACACTTAGAGAATGTGGGAACGGCGCGAACTGAATTAAAAAATAAGGAGGGACTTGAGTCACTGGGACTATACTGGGGTTCTGATGATGGTTGCCCAAATATTAAGCCAGGAGGGTTATCTGTTGCAAGTAGGTTTCAAGAAAGAAAGCAAACTCTTCCGTCAGAACAATCAAATCAAATTCAAGCTTGTGATCCATACACAGAAGAAGAAGTTCTCAAGAAACTCGAACCTCACCATTATCTTAAGCGATTGCTCATAAAAGGATACAGAGGGTACAAGTTTCCCCATTGGACCGTTCCTAATTTGACGGCAGTTTTCTTGATCGACTGTAGAGAAAGTGTACATCTTCCTGTCCTTGGTAATCTTCAGTTTCTTACTAGTCTTTCACTACGGGGAATGCATGGAGTGAGGTGCATTGGCAAAGAGTTCTACAGCGACGGTAATGAGAAGCCGTTCCCAGTACTTGAGGAGTTAGTCCTTATTGATTTCCCAAATTTGAAAGAATGGTTGAGTCCAGATATGGGTGGAAATGTTTTTCCCAACTTGATCAAATTGATTATCAATAAATGTCCAGAGCTGAATGTAATGCCACATGTTTTGTCTGTTCGACATTTGGATCTGAGGGATTGCAGTGCAGCTTTGCTTCATTTCTTTCAACACCTAAGATCCCTCGAAACACTTGTGATTGAGGAAGTTAGGCATTTGTCTCATTTCACAGGAGCATTTCCAATCAGCAATTCTCTTCTTACGACCTTGGAGATCAGATCTTGTCCAAAGCTTTTTTCTCTACCTTTTGACTTGGAAAATCTTTCTGCTTTGAAATCACTGGTAATCCGGTGGTGTGGAAGCCTCAACTCTTTGCCACGAAGTTTGCAGTATCTCAGTGTTTTGGAGTCCTTGGAGATTGGTGATTGCCACAGTCTAACATCTTTGCCAGATGGCGGCAATAGAGGCTTAAGTAACCTTCGATCTCTGTCAATTGAAAACTGCAACAATTTGATGTCTTTATCAATGGGATTTCAGTATCTCACATCTCTCGAAAACTTGACCATTATGTATTGTCCAAGTGTTGTCGAATTGCCGAGGACTCTTGAACACCTTTCTGCCCTTAGAAGTCTGAGCATCTTGTGCTGTCCGCAGCTCTTGTCTCTGCCAGATGAATTACAGAACCTGGCAACATTGCATACTCTAGAAATCAGGAGCTGTCCTGGGCTAAAAGTTTTGCCAGAGTGGATCGACAAACTTGTGTCGTTGAGATCTTTAGCAATCTCAGATTGCCACAATATCATGTCTTTACCTGAAGGTATAAAAGGTCTCGTTGCGCTCCAGCACTTGTCAATCCATGACTGTCCTCAACTTGTGCAAAGGTGTAGAGACGAACGGGGTGAAGATTGGCCAAAGATAGCCCATGTCCCATATAAACACATTGAACCGCCAAACCTCAAGCGACGAAGGGAAGAAGGCAGCAGTTCTTCAAATTATTAGAGCAGAATGTGAGACGTCCATAAGCTTCAAGTAAGCGACCTTCTGATCCATCACAACTTGGTTATACCTGTTATGCCGCCAGTGCTACATGTCTTTTTCTTTTTTATGCGTTTTTTTTCCTGTGGCTATAGATTGGCCTAACCAACTTTTTTAAATTTTAGCCCCAGAGAAGCATAGGGGTTGTGTCTCTCACTTTGCCCCTTATAATTCAAAATGTGAGGCAAACTGAGATAACTGCTATTTTTTGGTGAACTAACCTGATAGTATCTCGCCGCAGTTTTTTTATATTCACCATGCTGCGACTACTTATAAAGCCATTTGTTTAGGATGTAGACCATACAGTAACCTATTTGCTTGTTTAATCTATACCGGTCCTACACCATAGACGCATTGAAAGTGAGATGTGACAAAAAATTTATTCCATGTAACAAGGCCTCTGAATCGGCATAATATAACTTTTATTACTTCTTGTTTTACCTTGCACAATGGTTGTTAGCATAAATCCTCTATTATACACTAACTTCTAACAATATTCGTTTTTCTTTTTTTCCATATTGTTTATTTGTAATCTGAAGTTTATTTTGTGAATCTTGTTCCGTGTTCTTTTAACTAAATCAATAGAACAGTATTTCTAGTACCATTTATTTCTCTCAAATTCCTGATCAACTTAATTTCTTGCAGGCATGCATGTGCAGCTTTGTACTTCTATGCTTTTGAAAGGGCATGTTGCAGGTTGTGGAGATCTAAGTATGTGCTATTAATTACTTTAAATTTACCGTTTATTTGGGAGAGCGATTGTAACCGTTTCTTATGATTTGAACGATTTTTTGTTTAAAATTTTACTGTAGCAAAGTGGTTGGAACCATAAACAATGATTAGAGTTGTTTTCGCTAAACAAACTATTAAATGAACTTTATAGATGTATGGCTTTGATTATGATGAGTTCTTGGTCCTGTAATGTTGAGATGAACAAATTCAGATTAGAGACTTGAACAAGTTGTAACCTTAAATCTTTCACTGTGTTTTTAATCTACTACTGCAGAGCATACATTGTGTGTGAATCAGAATATTTTTGGGTCATTTTTACATTGTGGCTGAAACCGAAGTTAATTATATGGTTAAAGGTAATAACAAAATTGCTCGGTTTTTAATCAACACTTTATTTTCTTGCTCTGTGAACAATCTTAATTTAGTTTCTACATTTTTGTAAATCTAACTTCCATCGAATTTTCCCCTTATTGTTTTTGTTGTTCAAGGATTTTGTGTGTTCTAAATAATGCTAACACTAGTTGTTCACTCTTTTCTTCTATTTTTTGTTTTAGGTGATAAACCCAAAAAGCCGTAGAGGACAATTGTAAGAATTTTATAAATTATTGATTCTAATTAAATGTTTGCTTGTAACATTAGATCCCTTAATTCAAGTTCCTGGCTCAGCCACTGATGATGTTGATAACAAAAGACCACCTTAAAAAAATAACTAAAAAACTTGATTACCATGTTATTTTGTCCTTGCAACCTCTCTTTTCCTCTATTTGCTTTAAGCATATCATTTATAGTTGACATATCTTTGTTTCTTTGTTTTTTTTGTTTTTTTTCCTTTGGTCATATTTAATCCTGGCTTTTACTATACATGGGTAGGGGCAGTTTCGTTTTATGTTAATTCTAAATATCGAAAGTGATGCAGAAGCTTGATACCCTTTATTTTACTTGTGCTCTACTTGATTGATGTAGTAATTGGGCTGAAACTTATGTCATTTATGTTTAGCCTTTTAGCTGATATATGTCGTTTCTTTAATATGACGGGTCCTACATGCCTTTTTGATATTCATTCCTAGGTTAAGCTCGTCTTAATGATCTCTTTTTTTTTAACAGATAGGTTAAAGATTTTATTATAAGACAGAAAAAAATCATGAAATTTTGGAGTAAATGGCCTTTTTTAAAGATTGAATGGCCGAAGTTTTATAAAATTAAAGTAATAATCATTTTTTAGAATGCTTAATTAGTAATGTACAAATTTGTGATTTAGTACTAATTAATTTGATGGTTTTTCATTGATTAATTTGGTGGATGATTAACGAAAATCTTTTATTAATTAACAAATTTTACTTAATAATTTATTGTTTAATCAGTGATAAACCTTGTTTATCATTGATTAATTATTGCAAAAAGGGGTTATTTTTTATTTTTTAAAAAATTCTGCCATTTGTCCAAAAAAAACAAAGTTTGGTTATTTATTAAAAGATTGAGTCAAAATTTGGTCATTTATCTAATTTTCTAAAGCATCATATATATTTTTTCATTATTTTAAATTTATTTTTGTAAAATAAATTTAACAATTATTTCTTTACGTGTTTTAATTAAGGAAGGCTTAGAACTGTTCTTATCACAACCATTAGGCATTATTGTTGCAAATTTTTAATACGGATTCTTATTAGACCCTCGAAAAATTTTTGAAATGAAAGGCTATTAAAAATTCTGTAACGCCCCCTAGGTAGGGGTTAACAGTTTTTATTAAATAAAATAAAGATTAGAAAATAAAAACAAATCATCAAAGTAATTTGCCCCAGATTTAAATAAAATAAAAACATAAACAAATAAATAAACTACAGTTTAATGTAGCACTTTAAATTTTAATAATATAAAACTGTCATAATCATCATTTCAATCCTCAACTCATCTTAATACAGTCATAGAAAGTAACAACCGATGCTTACATTATCATAAAGAACATTCTTTACAATTGAAGTAATCTCAACGTAATATAGCTACATAGTTTCATCAACTATTTTTCTTGTAACCATCTCACACTTAGTGAGTCTTGAAAAGATGAAAATAAAAAAGGAATGAGCGAAAACATACTCAGTAAGGAAAACCATTACTCACCTTTAGGTTTTTATCCTTACTACATTAAAACATATAGGGTTAGTTAGTTCTCATCATTATTCATCAATTTTCACATGTTCAATTCCAGTGGATATCTTATGATTATTCTTACCAAGTTTCATACATATATATATATATATATACATATTAATTTAGGATTCAATTATGCTCATCTGTACCCACTGTGCAATAGAATTTCATATCACTCAACTTAACAAAACCCAAATGGGCGCGCTTGATCACTCTCTAAACATTCCAAGGGTGTTCTGGTGAGGGGACATCAAGCCCTGAGTCTTCACCAAGTCGATTCTTGTACAGTGTGTTCTAGGACTTTCGACCCAAGGAAGCGTCATCACCTTCCCCCTATTTTACCTTTTAGGGTATTTGTGCCTAAGGACGTAACCGTCGCTCTCTTCACGTCTCACCATTTATCTATATTCATCTATTATTTATAGAGTTAGTCTTTCTAACCATGCTTCCCGATTTATAACAACATATGTTAATTCATTATGTTCCTCGCTAATCAATACAGGGCGAGTTCATGTCATAGTTTCATATGTAATTCTCATATAATAACAGTTCAACATAGATACGTATATCTTGAGATAAAACAATCAATTTTAATTCTATAAAAACCTCACAAAAGATGAGTAACAGAATCCCTACCTCTTAGTAAATACCATGCTAATATCTTCCAGCTCACGATATCAAACTCACCACGTAAGATCTAAGTACTTCGTTATACGACGCATAAAATTACCATACTTTAACTCAATTTCTAATCCATAGTCACACCGATTACCATCTATTCTACTATTCTTATTAGTGTGCCATAATCATTTATATGAAATCTTTGAAACATTTTATAACACAAAACGATGAAAAATGTATGAATTTGGATTGTTCGATCAGCCTGTCGATTAAGCTCGACCTGTCAATTGGCAGAATTCAGCTTGCTAATTGAGGCAAAATCTAGAAAACTTCAATTTTCTGTTTTTAAAGATTTTGAGCTTCAAAGCTCAATCCGACTTGTTTTAACAAATCCTAGAACATGAAAAATACATAGAAACTATAGATTATCATCCTAATAAAACATGTAAATCTCTTTCCCCAAACTTTTATGCATAAAACATGTTTAAAATTCTAAAACATTGATTTTTACAGCACTTTACAAAAACGTGATCTCAATAGGAAATTGTTCAAACTCAAAACAAACATAATTCAATTTGCATACACACAAAAGCACAAGCTCTGATCACAAAATGAAGAATAATTATATAATCTAAACATAGTAATTTAGAATAAAAGGAATGTAAAGAAGAATTTAGGTTTTTGGTTAGAAACTCTACCTTGTTTCCTTGAGAAATTGTTATTAGGCTTGACTTTTTGCTTGAAGAAAGAGATCCTAAGTTGAGATGGAACTTTTTTGATCAAATTAAGAAAGTGAAGGAAACAAATGAAATCGAAAGGGGGAGAGAAAAGGTAAATGGTGTGAAATGTGAAGAAAAAATAAGTTGTCTGATATGTTTTAGGAGTCGGTGGCTTTGGACATGTGAGTGAATAGTCTTATTGGGAGACTCATAAAAAAAAAGAAAATAAAAGGGATAAGGCCTTTGTTGGGAATCAAAGCATATGACTTGTTTGATAAGTCTTATCTTTATTTATTTATTTATTTATTTTAACTATTACACATGAAGGACAATAAAGGATGGTCTACCATGACGTTTTGGTAAATATACTAAATAAGTATAGAAAATTTTCAAAAATTCTAAAAATAAGTAGAAATAAATATTATGAAATAGGTTTTAAATGAAACAAATTTTTGATTAACACACTAAAAATTAATGTAATTACCTTAATACCCGTTAAGAAAATAACGGGTGTCACAAAATTAATCTAACAAAAACATTAATATTCCAATAAAAACTAAAATAACAGTTCCTACTTACAGTGAAAGATAACTGTCCATTTCTACTTTCCTTTTATTAGAATTTTGCTTTAATTAAATTAATAAAACTGATACTTTTATTAAAAAAAAAAAATAACGTATGGGCACCAGATGATAGTTTAAATTCCCTTTGCCAAATAATTCTATTAAGGACCCTAAAAAAAGTTAATTCTAATACTACAGATAGAATTTTGTCTATTTTCCTAACCAAATGAAAAAGTATTAAAGAGTATGGTATTTTTTTTATTTTCCCCTTTAGAAGAAATCTGTAACCAAGGACAGCTAAAGTGAACATGCAACCCTCGTCTTATTAGATTCTCCCTCGTCGTACCTCCTCCTGAGTCCTTACCTAAGCAAATCCAATCTTTCATCCCATAAATAAGTTAAAAACAAAAAAAAACATAAAAAAAAAGAAGAAGCAAATATCTCTTTTAAGTGTGTCATCTATTTTTAATCATTAAATTTGTCCCCAAAAAAGGTAATTTTAAACCCATCTAATGATTTGAAAAGTGGAAGCCAAACAAACAACCCCAGGATGTAAAAGGTAATTTATGTTTTCGATACCCATCAATGTATTTTTATTAAAAAAAAATCAAATTTAACAGTTTTAAAGCATATATTATTTAATATAAAAATAAAATTAAAAAAGTGTTTAACAGGTTAAATTTTAATTGATCAGTTTTAATTTAAATTATATAAATATCTCACATATTATAATATTTATAATTCTAATTATTAATTTTAACTCATTTTTTAAACACTTATAAAACTAATTAAATAGGGTGTTTAAAAGAATGGTTCAAACTAATAATTAAACGAGTATAAAATTCTAACATTTTACAGTAAAAAACTACATCATAAAACACTTATATGCTATAATTTTAAATCTAAACTAATGATTTAAATTACTCTATTAAATATTTTATTTGTATTTTAAAAATAAGTTCATTATGTGTACATATGAAATTACAAAATCTTACTGTTAAAATTTTCACGTGTTAAATTGTTTATTGTTTTTTTGAGTTGAACCCGTTTAAAAATAAATAAAATAAATAAAATAAAATAAGTGAAGTAACGTCCCTATTGTCACCACAAGTCTTCGTCGTCTTCACTCCCTTCACATTTCACACTTCACACTTCACACTTCACACTTCACAACTAAACCAAAACTAAACGAAATCCAAAACCCAAAAACAAATATTAAAAAATATAAAAAAATTTCAATGGACGCAATTTATACGACATTTTTCCAAGAGGGACCCACCTTCATCGGCTTGGAGGGGCTGGTGCCGCCACCGTTAAACGGCGTGGTGGCAGTGGAGAGAATACTCGGGTCCAGTTTCATGGACAAAAGGCTTCTAGAAGAGGCTTTGACCCGTCGTCGTTCTTCGGCGACGCGACGGCGTCGTATCAGAGGTTGGAGTTTCCCGACAACGCGACGCTGGGGCTGGCGGTGAGCAACCCCGTGTTCTTGGCCTACCCGGGGCTAGATCCCAGGCAGCTGTCGCTGCTCCAGTCGGCGAACATCAGTACGGAGAAGCTAGCGCGCGTCGCCGTCAGGCATGGGCTTTATCATTATGTTCGCAGAAATGCCCCTGCTCTTGATGACAGGGTTTTTGTTTTAAAATTCTTGATTGTTTATTATTTTTTTTTGGGTTTTTTTGGAAATAGATTATCAGAATAAAAAAAAAATGGAATGGAAGAATGATTTTGACTTTTGGTTTATGAGGTTTTGTTTTTTTTGGAAATTTGGAAGTAGAAGATCAGAGGAAATGGAAGAATGTTTGGTTTATGTTTTTTTGGGAAATCTGGAAGTAGACGATCAAAGGGGAATGGAAGGTAGAATTTATGTTTATGTTTATGTTTGGTTTATGTTTTTTTGGGAAATCTGGATTTTTTTTTTTTATTTCTTCAATTCCTGAGGTCTTGGGATTTTTTTTTTGGTTGCAAAGTTTAGAATTTTAGACATGCAGGGATATGGTATTTTTTTTCTTTTAATTCTCAAGGTTTTAGAATTCTTGAGGATTGTTTCTTAATTAAAAATAAAAAAAATCATGTTTTTTTTGGGCGCAAAGGAAAGATTTTCGTGGCAAAATTTTTGAGGTTTTTTTTTTTCCTTCAGTTATTATGATTCTGGGATTTTTTTTTATTTTTTCCTTTATTTTAATTTTTGGGTGCAAATTTTGGATTTTGGGACATACAGAGGTGATTGCGGTATTTTCGGTTAGCATTTTGTTGTCATATTGGCATTGTTCTTGGTCTTTGGGCAAGATTGTTCTTGTGCATTGTTTTTTCTAGCGGTGCTTGATTAGTGCTTTTGGTCTCCTCAGCTGAACTACTCCCAGCCTGCATATTGAACTCTTTATTTTATTAAAACGGTTCTAGATTTCTGTGTTCATTTATTCTGGTTCACCAAATTTGAGGTTGAATTGTCAATCTTACTTTTGGTCTCAGCTATATCTTTATCTACACCTTTTCTGTTGGTATTTATTTCCCCTCGATTTTTTTGGGCAATCACAGTTTGATTAATCTGTTTTAATCTATCCTTAAACTTCAGGAAGATCCAACCAGGAGGAGATGGTTGCAACAATTGCTTCAGAATGTCGGTGTAAGTCGGGTTCCTCGGCTTCCACCTGGCGGAGGATTTGAACATATGATGATGAACTGAGAACTTTTAAATTATCACCTAATGTTTCTGGATTAGTTTGGGCACAATACAGGTGGTACTTGTTGTGTAACTTATCATCATTCAAAGTGTAAATTTAATTGGCAAAAGTTCAGCTGTATGTAACTTGCAGCACTCTTTTTTGTAACTAGTTCTCTAGGTTCTAACTGGGGACTGTATGGTTAATTAAAGTTGATTTTGCTTTGTAAAATGGACCAGGTTAATCTGAAATTGGGAATTTGTTTTACTAATCTAGTTGAAACTGTAAACAATATAAAACTCTCTCACTTACACTATAAATCAAAAGAAATATTAACCTTTTGTACCTTTTATTTTAGGTTAATTTAAAAACAATATCCTCTATTTTTGATCTCATCAAATGTATATATTCAAATTAAATTTATCACATAAATCTATACTTTACTTCAAATTAATAGTTAATTTTGACTTTAAAATGATCGTATTTTTTTTAAAAGGAGGAAACCATTTTGTATTGTTCTTGGAGATTTTGAAATTGTTTTTGCATGTTTTTTAAGGTAAAAATTTTAAAAACATTCTCAACATAAATCTCTAAAAATTTTCATTTTTAAAAATAAAATCATATTCACCTATTTTAAAAACACTACCAAATAAGCCCAGTTGAGTTAAAAATAAAAACACACAAAATATCTATTTTAAAGATATTATATATATTCTTAAATAGAATATTTTATACCAAGGGTCCTTTAATTTTTTAATAAATGACATTTTGATTTCATTTTTTTTAATTTGACAAAATAATCACTAAACTATTAAATCCTTGGCAATTAACTCTTAAACCTCTCCCTTTTTTTCAATGACAATTCTTTTTCTTTTAAAGAAAAAAGAAAACGGTTTTTTTTTTTCTTGTTTTTCTATTTATAAAATTATTGCCGTTTTCTTCCACAAGTTCGTAAAGAACCCCAAAAAGTGCGGGCCAGCTAATTGAGTTTTTAAGATTTAGAACCCTTTTAAGAGCCTTTTAAGAACAATAACAAAAAAGTGTGTATTTTACGTCATAATACGTATGTAGAGTAAACATGTAAGAATGTGATTGGTTTAAATCTAGTGGCAAGGATGCAATGCTGATGGATAAGTTACTCAAAGATCAATAGTGTAACCGTTGACTTGGTGTACGTTTCGAGGGGTTATTATGTTGACTTTAAATGGATTCACTAATCAAAACTCTTCATCAGGTTTTTGATTATTAGACACCATCAAAACCATGGTATATCACCAGACTTAATCTTTTCCGCAACATCATTCAACCAGCCGTTTGATCCTTGTGTTTCTGAAGAAAGATGGCAGAGCTAGTTCTATCCCCCGTTTTAGAGACGATCGTTGACAAGCTAACTGATCATTTTCTTGAATGGGTTTGGAGTCGCTTAGATCTCAAAGCCAACATCCAAAAGCTGCGGCGCAGTTTACCAGTTGTTCGCGCCATTCTTGAAGATGCAGAAGAACAACAGGCCACCAACACAGTAGTGAGAATTTGGTTGTCAAAGTTTAAAGAAGTTGCTTACGATGCTGAAGAGCTACTTCTCTCGGTCTCCGCCGCGGCCACCTCGGCCAGTCGTTTTAGCTATACTATGGAATTTTCGAATGGGAGAAAGGTGAGAGATATGGTCCAGACACTAGAAATGGCTGCGGAAGAAGGGCTTCGCCTGAATTTGAGAGAGAGAACCACCGCTCACAATGAATGGAATGGACGAGAAACAAGCTCCTTCGTGATCGAATCTGAAGTATACGGAAGAGATGAAGAGAAAGAGGAGATAGTCAAGCTGTTGTTGTCTTGTGAAACGACCGGCAGAGGAGAAGCGTCGTGTATCCCAATAATAGGGATGGGAGGGATCGGAAAGACAACTCTTGCGCAGTTAGCGTATAACGATCACAAGGTAACACATCACTTTGATGTTAAGGTATGGGTTTTTGTTTCTGTTCACTTTCACGTCGAAAACATAATGACAAAAGTGATGGAATCTCTTACCAAAGATAAATGTCATCGTTACTTGAATTTGGATGCGCAACAATCGGCAGTAAATGGCTTGTTACGTAGCAAAAGATACTTAATTGTGCTAGACGATGTTTGGACAGAAGATGAGGATGACTGGGATAAATTGAGGCCGTTGTTTAGGAGCGGTCTTGATGGAAGCAAGATATTAATCACTACCCGCAGTAAAAAAGTTGCGTTCGTAACAAATTCCCCAACTTTTCCATACTACGTGAAAGAGTTGTCCGAGGATGCTTGCTGGTCTTTGTTCGGGCAGCGTGCTTTTCGGCAAAGAGAAGAAGAGCAACACCCAACTCTCTTGCCTATCGGACAGCAAATTGTCCAAAAATGTGGGGGAGTGGCACTAGCTGCAAAAACTTTGGGAAGTCTTATGCGCTTCAAAAGAGACTTGAGAGAATGGGTGTATATACGTGACAGTGAACTCTGGAACTTGGATGAATGTGAAGGTGGGATCTTACCAGCTCTGAAGTTGAGCTATTTTCACTTGCCGCTACATCTCAAACGTTGCTTTGCATTTTGCTCGGTATTTCCCCGAAACTTTGAATTCACAAAAGAGAAGTTGATCCATCTATGGATGGCCGAAGGCTTTATTGATCAGTCCATCAACTACAGCAGGAGGAAAGAGCCAGAGGATGTTGGGAATGACTACTTCAATGATCTTCAGTGGATGTCTTTTTTTCAAGAAATAAAGCAAGGCGAAAACGATGTTGTTATTAGATACAAGATGCATGATGTCATTTATGATCTTGCAAGATCTATTACTAGCTCAGAGTACACTGTACTAGACCATGGTTTTGCAACTCCAATAAGTTTCTCGCAAATTCGGCATGCCTCTGTTGATTGCAATTTTAAGTCATCGCTGATTCCGGAGGAGTTATATAAAGCGAGTCATTTGAGAACTCTCTTGTTGTTTTCTCAACGTAATTTAGAACAGGTTCCTTCTAAGTTGTATTCGAGTTTTGAGTATTTGACGGTGCTGGATTTGTGCGGCTCTGGCCTCATGATTTTAAACGGTTTAATTAGTTCCTTGTTGCACTTGAAGTTCCTCGACTTATCACATACCCACATTAGAGAGTTACCATATGCAATAGGACATCTTCGCTCGTTGCAAACTTTGAAACTATTTAACTGCTATAATCTTTTAGCTTTGCCAAACATAAGAAGTTTGCGAAGCCTCAGACATCTCAACAACGATGGATGTAAGCAACTGACTCGGATGGTGGAAACTAAGTCAGATTTTAAAGACTATGATGGTCAACTCCAAACATTACCATTGTATGTTATAGGTGGGCCTAATGACATGTTTTTTCTTGACAAGCTTCAGCTTCGAGGTACTTTAAAAATTACACATTTAGAGAATGTGGGAGCGGCACGAATTGAATTAAAAAAAAAGGAGGGACTCGAGTCACTGGGACTATACTGGGGGTCTGATGATGGTTGCCCAAATATTAACCCAGGAGGGGTATCTGTTGCAAGTAGGTTTCAAGAAAGAAAGCAAACTCTTCCGTCAGAACAATCAAATCAGATTCAAGCAGTTGATCCATACACAGAAGAAGAAGTTCTCAAGAAACTCGAACCACACCATTATCTTAAGCGATTGCTCATAAAAGGATACACAGGGTACAAGTTTCCCCGTTGGACCGTTCCTAATTTGACGGCAGTTTTCTTGATCGACTGTAGAGAAAGTGTACATCTTCCTGTCCTTGGTAATCTTCAGTTTCTTACTAGTCTTTCACTACGGGGAATGCATGGAGTGAGGTGCATTGGCAGAGAGTTCTACGGCGACGGTAATGAGACGCCATTCCCGGTACTTGAGGAGTTAGTCCTTATTGATTTCCCTAATTTGAAAGAATGGTTGAGTCCAGATATGGGTGGAAATGTTTTTCCCAACTTGATCAAATTGATTATCAATAAATGTCCAGCGCTGAATGTAATGCCACATGTTTTGTCTGTTCAACATTTGGATCTGAAGGATTGCAGTGCGGCTTTGCTTCATTCTTTTCAACACCTAAGATCCCTCAAAACACTTGTGATTGAGGAAGTCAGGCAGTTGTCTCATTTCGCAGGAGCATTTCCAATAAGCAATTCTCTTCTTACAACCTTGGAGATCAGATCTTGTCCAAAGCTTTCTTTTCTACCTTATGACTTGGAAAATCTTTCTGCTTTGAAATCGTTGGTAATTCGGTGGTGTGCAAGCCTCAGCTATTTGCCAAGAAGTTTGCAGTATCTCAGTGTTCTGGAGTCCTTGGAGATTGGTGATTGCCACGGTCTAACATCTTTGCCAGATGGCGGCAACAGAGGCTTAAGTAACCTTCGCTCTCTGTCCATTGAAAACTGCAACAATCTGATGTCTTTATCAATGGGATTCCAGTATCTCACCTTTCTCGAAAACTTGACCATTATGTATTGTCCAAGTGTTGTCGAATTACCAAGAAGTCTCAAACACCTTTCTGCCCTTCGAAGTCTGAGCATCTTGTGCTGTCCACAGCTCTTGTCTCTGCCAGACGAATTACAGAACCTGGCAACATTGCATACTCTAGAAATCAGGAGCTGTCCTGGGCTAAAAGTTTTGCCAGAGTGGATCGACAAACTTGTGTCGTTGAGATCTTTAGCAATCTCAGATTGCCACAATATCATGTTTTTACCCGAAGGTATAAAAGGTCTCGTTGCGCTCCAGCACTTGTCAATCCACGACTGTCCTCAACTTGTGCAAAGGTGTAGAGACGAACGGGGTGAAGATTGGCCAAAGATAGCCCATGTCCTCTATAAACACATTGAACTGCCAAACCTCAAGCGACGAAGGGAAGAAGGCAGCAGTTCTTCAAATTATTAGAGCAGAATGTGAGACGTCCATAATCTTCAAGTAAGCGACCTTCTGATCCATCACAACTTGGTTATACCTGTTATGCCGCCAGTGCTACATGTCTTTGTCTTTTTTATGCCTTTTTTTCCTGTAGCTATAGATTGGCCTAACCAACTTTTTCAAATTTTAGCCCCAGAGAAGCATAGGGGTTGTGTCTCTCACTTTGCCCCTTATAATTCAAAATGTGAGGCAAAGTGAGATAGCTGCTATTTTTTGGTGAACTAACCCGATAGTATCTCTCCTCGGTTTTTTAATTCACCATGCTGCGACTACTCATAAAGCCATTTGTTTAGGATGTAGACCATACAATAACCTATTTGCTTGGTTAATCTATACCGGTCCTACACCATGGACACTTTGAAAGTGAGGTGTAGCAGAAAATTTATTCCATGTAACAAGGACTCTGAATCGGTATAATATAACATTTATTACTTCTTTTTTTACCTTGCAAAATGGTTGTTAGCATAAATCCTCTATTATATACTAACTTCTAACAATATTAGTTTTTTTTTTCGATATTGTTTATTTGTGATCTGAAGTTTATTTTGTGAATATTGTTCCGTGTTCTTTTAACCAAATCAATAGAACAGTATTTCTAGTTCCATTTGTTTCCCTGAAATTCCTGACCAACTTAATTTCTTGCAGGCAAGTATGTGCAGCTTTGTACTTCTATGCTTTTGAAAGGGCATGTTGCAGGTAGTGGAGCAGGTAGTGGAGATCTAAGTATGTGCTATTAGTTACTTCAAATTTACCGTTTATTTGAGAAAACGGTTGTAACCGTTTTTTATTATTTGAACTATTGTTTTGTTTAACTGTTTACTGTAACAAAGTGGTTGGAACCATAAAAAACGGTTAGAGCCGTTTTTGCTAAACAAGCTATTAAATGGACTTTATAGTTCTATGGCTTTGATTATGATTCGTTCTTGGTCCTGTAATGTCAAGATGAACAAATTCAGATTTGAGACTTGAACAAGTTGTAACCTTAAATCTTTCACTGTGTTTTTATCTACTAGTGCAGAGCATACATTGTGTGTGAATCAGAATATTTTTGGGTCATTTTTACATTGTGGCTGAAACTGAAGTAAATTATGTAGTTAAAGATACTAAAAAAATTGCTCCTTTTTTAATCAACGCTTTATTTTCTTGCTCTGTGAACAATCTTAATTTAGTTTCTATATTTTTATAAATCTAACTTCCATCGAATTTTCCCCTTATTGTTTTTGTTGTTCAAGGATTTTGTATGTTGTAGACAATGCTAACACTAGTTGTTCACTCTTTTCATCAATTTTTTTGTTTTAAGTGATAAACATAGAAACCCGTAGAGAACAATTGTAAGAATTTTACAATTATTAAATCTAATTCAACATTTGCTTGCAACTGTTAGACCCATTAATTAAAGTTCATGAATGATGTTGATAAAAAAAGACGCACCTTAAAAAAAATAATGAAAAAACTCTATTACCATGTTATTTTGTATTTGCAACCTTTCTTTTTCTCTCTTTGCTTTAGCATATCATTTATAGTTGACATTTCTTTTCTTTTCTTTTCTTTTCTTTTTTCCTTTGGTCATATTTAATCCTGGCTTGTTACTATACATGGGTAGAGGCAGTTTCTGTTTTACATTAATTTTAAATATCCAAGTGATGCAGAAGCTTGATACCCTTTATTTTACTTGTGCTCTATTTGACTGGTGTAATAATCGGTCTGAAACTTATGTCGTTTATGTTTAGCCTCTTAGCTGGTATATGTCGTTTCTTTAATATGACTGGTCCAACATGCCTTTTTGATATTCTTCGTTTATAAATTTTACCGTTCCTTTTGTTTTCATTTTTGGCTGATTTTTGTTGAGTGCTATATCGTTGTTACACTACGTTTGAAAGGAAAGAGAGACAGAGGAAGGGAGAGGGGTGAAGGGAGAGAGACAGAATGAGAGGTCAAATCTTTTGTTTGGTTAGAAAGAGAGAAGAAGTGAAGGGATATAGTCTCCCTTTAACCTACTAAATTGGATCATTCCACTAATTAAAAATTCAAACAATCCTTGCAATTTAAGTTTTAAAAGATTATCTTAACCCCTCAATAAATTTTTACGAATAATATAAATATACCATATAGTAATTTCAAAAATAATTATCATATATTATTTTAACTCTTTTCTCATTAGACCAAACAACATAAATGATTACTATAATTTTCTTAACCCTTCTTACTCTTCATTCTTCCAATTCTCTACATCCTTCCTACTCTTCATCCATCATATCAAACGGATCTCTAGTTTTACCTGAGTTATTGTCTCGGATATTGATGTCTACGACCACCATTCAACTACAGTAGAGGGCCGTGTCTAGACCGACCTCAGGCCCAGCCCTAGCCCAGGTCCTAGCCTTTAAAGGGCTGTGCCGAGCTTGAGCCAATGCCCTATAGGGCCGGTCCTATAATTTTTAATTTTTTAATGTCTAAATTTTTTTGTTTATTTTTAAAATAATTTTTAATAAAAAAATTGATGTATAAAATCATGAGACTACTAAGTGTAAAGAAATATTTCTAAATATTATATAGAGTATTAAAGACTAGAAATTCTTTTTTTTTTTTTTCAATGCGTGATTTAAGCTAGTTTATATTTAAATTTGTGATATATTTTATAGACATGATAAATATATTTGGATATGAAAAAACACACAAATAACTGTCTAGTTGAGTTGTTAATAGACTCTTATTTCTTCTGAAGGTTTGTGGTTAAAACCTCAAGATGCTCAAAATAAGAGTATTTTCTTGAATACTTAAAAGGCAAAGCTTAAAGTGCCTTTGGCGTGCCTGGGCTGACGGCTTTTAGCAACCTTTAAATTTCATACGAAGATCCCAAGTCTCCAAGTGGGGCCCGTCGCCCACCTAGGCTAGCCTAGGGCCCTTCGCATGCTAGGGATGTGTTGGCCCTATAGGCCTGGGGGTTCAGGCCGAGTCCTGGCCCATCAAGCGTGCCATGCTAGCCCAACCGGCTATAGTACAGGGTTGGGTGGGCCGTGTCTTACACTATTGCGGGTTGAGCTAGGCCATCCATGGTCCATTGGACACCTTTAGATGCAATACTTTGTTAAATTTTGAGGGAAACACAAAAAGAAAAAAAAAAGGATCATGTATCGAATCGAAGATTCAAATAAGGTTGTCTTACATCAATTTTTGGTTGAGTATGCATTTTTTAGTACCTTTGATTTTCCAAATACTCTAAGCCTCTCTTTCGCATCTCGATTAGAACCATTTGTTCCAACAAATAAATAGTATAAATCTCTCGACAGCTACAAGTAAAAACAAAAAGTTGTTATAGTGTAAAGTCCTCACATGCTACAATTTTTAAACCAACATCTTCACTTCTAACCATTCTCCCAAACATCATATAAGCAAGTTCCTAAGACTTTGCCAAGATGGATTTCCTTTATGGGTCAATTCTAAAGACATGCAAAATGCAGTTTTGAGATTTTTTGATACAATTTGAATTGTCAATAAAAGATGACAACAGTAAGATTATGAGTTTGAATCAATAAACCATGCATGAAATTGAAGATAAGGATCTTTCGTAAGCAATATGTGGACACTTTCAAGGTTAGTAGCTACAAAAGAGGATAAAATAGGAATTTAAAATGTGAAAGCAAAGAAAGAAATGTGTTACTATTCTTTCTCACCACACAATTTATAGTAAAAGAAAACAAAAGGTCAAAAAGTAGATCAAACTTTATAAGAAAAAGGGAAATTTTGGAAAAGATTTTAATTTTGGAGAACTTGTAACGCAAAGATCATTCCAGGAAATTTTTTTTTTCTTTTTTCTTTTTTCTTTTTTCTTTTTTCTTTGTTCTTTTTCATTTTTCCTAAGACACATATACAACACATTTGTCCAAGGGAGCTAGATATCCTTACTAACTTCCATGTTACTATCAACCTTTTGTGAGAAGATCAGAATAAGCTTTTTTTATCTTTTTATTTTTTTAAAAGAAAATATATTTGCTTTTTGCTGTCACCAACTATGATTCTACCAAAAAGACAATATTCTTCAACAAAAGAGTTACAAATTTCCTTTTTTCTTTCCAAGAAATCTAACCTACGTGTTCATAAACAAGCCAAATAAGCAGAAAAAGGGAGATATATATACATATATTTATTTATATATAGATTATAATGACTAGACAATTTTGGGTCAATCTCAAAAAAAAAGACGAAAATAATTGTACATTTATTTTCGGTTGCTGATTCATGATATCTTTCCACCACAAAAATTAGCCATGGCATGTGAGTGGGGCAATATGGTTGATGTCACACTCTATTTGATTCTATCAATTCTTTAAATTCATAATCTCAAGTGCTTTATCTTGGCACTTTGGACCAGAGAATATTATTTGTGCACGATTCTTCATGATGTTTTGTGACGCAAGAAATTTAGAACTCAAAATTGGCTTCCTCAACGCGCCAATTTAAAGAGTTTAATTTGCTGTTTTGATGTTGATATCGATCACTTCGTTTGGAAAGCACGTTTAAAAAAAAAGTTCAATTTACTACAGTATAAAGCTCTCACATATTACAGTAGTTTACTACAGTATAAAGCTCTCACATACTACAGTGTTTAAGTTTTAACTTCAAATTCTAACTGATTTTCCAAACGAATGTAAGAACTTAAACACTATAATATGTGAAAGCTTTACGCTATAACGTATTTTTACTTTACATTGTAACATATGGGACTTTTATATTGTAACAATTAAAACGTTGATGTTGAAATTTGGTTTTGAAACACTTTCGATATGATCAATAAGACAAGTAATTCAAGAGAGGTTATCACCTTCTTTTGCTACCTTATCTATGATGAAATTATTTTGTTTTTGAATGTTGAATTTGATTTAAATGACGTGATAATAATGAGAAAGTATAAAAAATTTTAACAGTTGAAAATAAAACCCTATTGATAGCTTATTTTTTCACATCCTAGGGGTGAAACTTTTCTTTTGTAAATGAATTGTAATGAGGCCATAACGCACATATGATATGTTTCTTCAAATTACGACTTTTTATCCGACCAAGTAAGCCAGATTGCCCAGATAGATGTTTCAAGTGAAGTTGACATGTCACCCACATGTGCTTGAGAGTGAAAATTTACAAAATTCTCCTCTGAATATAGATTTGATTAAAAGTAAATGTAGCTTAGTGTTGTCTTTAAATAAAATCAAGACTCTCAGCAAAACTAACAACAATAATAATAATTGTAAGGTTAAGACTAGCAAGCTTGGTGAAAAATAATTGCCAGAATAAACCTTGCATTTTTGTCAAAATCTATGAAATTAAAAGGCACATAAAATATGTCAAAGGGGCCGATTTTAAAGGGATTGCAATAAAAATGGACATTTTATAGTCTCTGGGAATGATACATTGATTATTGCATTGCACTAGAACTTCAGGACCAATTTGGTAATTTTTCTATTTGTATTAACATGTCTATAAAGTTATATGAGTCATCACGTGTTAAAAAATATGAATGTTAAGTCATAACTACTTATATCACGAGTTGAAATATATCGTCTAAGAGCTTGTAAATACTTTCAAGCACTTCTCATGAGACTCAAACTTGAGGTCCATCTACCAAATCACTTGAGAGAACTTTGGTGGGTTTTTTTTTTTTTTTAGGTATACTTGGTAGCATTTCTTACAGTCAACATCCAAAAGAAGTATTTAAGTCAAGAATATGCAAAGGTAGTTGAGATCTATCTTTCTGATCTAACACCACAAAAAAGGAGAAAGCCATATTATAAACTATATTTTTTTATAGATTTATAAAACATATGATAATATTTCAGAACAACAAAGCCTATAAACATCATGTCTCAATCTATGACACTGTGATAGTGTCAAACTGTGTACATATAAATTGTGACCTGACTAGACTAGTCCCTGTAGTAAATCAGGAATACATGCAACTTTAAGTACCATCTCTAATTGATCATATATAACATCTGTACAGACCCAATATTTTAACAAAATAAACTTGAATAGATTTGGTTCTCTAAACAAAATAACCCCAAAAACCAATAATAGAATCCTAAAATAAAGAGGCAAATTAAGAGCAATAACTAGTTATAATTAATTAGAAGGCTCTCTGATAAAAACCATGAATCCTCTTCCATGACTCCTCTCTCTGCATCTTCAACTGCTTGTAGAAGTTCCCAATGAATGTCTCAGCTTTTGCAAACAATTCTTGCCCACTAATTTCCCCAAATTCTTCTTCTTCTTCCTCATCTTCATAATGCTCATCAAAGTCTCCTTCATTATCACCACCTCCTATGAAGAAAAGGCCAGGCGTGGAAGGACATTTCTTTACTTTCTCAGCCTTGACACTTCCAATAGCCTTCTTTTCAGACAAAGATTTCTCAACAATGTTAGCCTCATGAATGTTATTATAATGAGCCCTTTTCTCAGAAAACTCAAGGGGACCCACCTTTTCTTCACTTCCATTGGCAAGAACCCTTTTGTCAGGAGAGGCTTCTGAGGCTGATCCGGGCTTTTGGGGAGCAAAAGAAGTGTTCTTTTTGTCATCTAAATTAGTATTTGGCTTGGAAAAGAATGAGAGAAGGCCAGCTTCTGCTCCTAAAGCTATGATGAGGAGATTGATGATGAAGTAAATATAAGTTGGCCTTAGAGATGAGGATAAAAGAGGTGCAATAATGAGAAGAATTGTTAGGAGAGAGAGCATTAGAAATTGTGATTTCTTGAACTTGTTCATTGTGGATGAAGAGATTGTTGGAATTTGATAAGGAAAAAGAGAGAGGAAAACAAGAAGAAGAAGAAGAATGAGAAAGGACCAGGAATTAATGCAGTAAAGAACAAGTAGAGATATGTGGGACATACTTATAGAGAAGAGAGTGAGATAGAGAGAGAGAGAGAGAGGTGATATCATGAAAGTTGTTGTGCATGTTAGGAGGATGGCCGCATGGGAATGCATTATCACTTAACAGGACTAGTGTTGAAAAAAAAATTATATTGATCAAGTATTCTTTTATCTTGTAGCGTATATCTTGGCTTTATTGTTGACAAGTCATATGACCTTGTAATTAGAATATGCGAATATTTTAAAAAGAGCAAAACGCAGATAAAAGGAATATTTCGGATTTAAGATTTTACTTAAAAGATTCATATTTTGGGTGCCGCACAACCTTTATCATACCATCCACTTCAAATCTCAACTAACATTAGTCACAAAATTATCATTATTATAAAAAAAAATGTCCTGACATCTTTTATCTAGTTTTCTCTAAAAAAAAATAACTCTAAATATAGAATTTGCCAACTATAAATGAGGGTGCTTTAGCCGTAAGGATAAATAGCATCAAGCCATCGACAGTAGTTAGATGTAAATAAAAAAAAAAAAAAAAATAGGGACAAAGTGAATATGCCAATGGGCAAGAGATTTCAAAACAATTGGACAATGCTTGATAAGGTCGGTGAAATCACTTTTTTGCTTTTGTTCCTCTTTTCCCTTTTTATTATTTTCCTCTGAAAAAAAAAAACAAAAGATTTTGATTTGAAGGCTTGCCTTGATTTTTGGCTTAGGCAAGGGTTTATGAGACTTCATATTGGGTCCCACATATCTTAGCCTGACGTGTAGCCTTAAAATAAGGCCCTTAGCCCTTTGGGATCTTTGATTTTGGCCCCCTTGAGAACCTTTCAGGAGGGACCCTATTTCTTATTTCCCACTTGCTCTATGCTGTAAGTGTGGCCCCCCACCACATCCCACTCTAAGGCCCACTTGACCCTTTTCTTGGTGGAAATGGTCCGTAATAAAAAACCCTGTTGTTCAATCTTTTCATTTCTACGAAAAAAGTTTAAAACATATAATTTTTTAAAAAATATAACAATATAATTAATCACATGTGTTTTAAGTTAAAATAAAACAAATAAGTATTATCTAAGAGTAACTTTATTGTTTTTGGCTAAAGAAAATAGTAAGAATAAAAAAAAAATTAGTTAAATACAATAACGATAATACATAAAAGGTATACAGCCAAATTTACTCGAAAATAAATCAGGCCTAAATCCTTTAGTATATACATATTGGCCCAAAAGTGGTACGACCTCATAAAAAAAAGAAAAAATTACACGTTATATCATATTTATAAAAATTGTGTTTATTTATATCATTTTTAGAAGAGTTTATGCTAACTGTCATTCATATTACATGTTAAATTATACATTGAATAAACATATATAGCATTTATTTATAAAAAATAAATCTTAAAACATGGTATTTATGAATATTCCACTTAAAAAAATGGTCAGTGTACCCTTATAATCAAAAGGGTTGTTACTCTAACTATAAAAAAAAGGGTTGTTGATTTCAATTTCCTTGGCATCAACATGAAGGAATATTAGTGCGTGGTTAGTATATTACCCCTGTGACCATCTTTCATACAGGTTTCCGACCTTTTTTACCTTCTAGGGAAATTTAAAAATAAAGGGCTCCCAAGAAGTAAATTTTAAAAAATGAAATATATACACGACTCTATGTTTTTGAACTTTTCAATCTGCCCCACTATTCGCCAAGAACAAGATATAGGCATCCTTTTTTGCCAATTTCTGGCTGATTTTATCCACAATTTGTCAAAAGCCTCATCTATCTTCGTCTCTTATCTTGTAAAGAACCTAAGACAACCATGGTAATACACAATGTATTAACGGCTAATGAGGTCAAGCATGCTTTAAAACCAACAAACTCTGGGACCCACGTCAGATATCTTACAATGATGTAGACAAAGACAATTAAAGCAAGCCTACAGCCATGAGGAGAGAATTATTCCCTCATTTCCCCTTTAAACAGCCTTTTTTTGCTCATTTATCTTGGATATGTTTCCCACACGCTGTCTAAGATTAGAGGATCCACCTTTTATTTCTCATTTGACAGCTGACGCTTGAAATGGCAATTTTAGAAAAAAGCATTGTTTCTCCATGCGTTGTATCCCAGACCAAAAATCTTTGCACAAACATCCCTTTGTCCTTTAATAGAACTAAAGGGTCAATTATCAATATAAGCCCTTGAGGAAAACTTCAATAGATAAACTTTCAATTATCATTGTATACTTTTTGGTAGGCATTAGAAGATAATGCAGTTTTATCTTTATTGCTTTACATGATTATATGAAGATGCCATTTTTTGAGGAAACAAACAATAAATGTTGAAGTTAGAGTCTTAGAGATACTTACATTGAGATGCAGCTGAGAAGCATGAATCCTCTTTCTTGGTAGAGAAAACTTGGCATTATTTGTTCCTCAAATAATCCATCTCATACAAATCATCAAATAATATAATTGACGAGTATGATGTAAAGCAGGAAGGAGATGAGAGAGTGTTTTAGCAAGCCGAAAGTGAGTCAGGTGAAAAAAAGAAAAAGAAAAAAGAAAATGAAGCAAAGCAAGTAGATACACACACACACACACACACACACAGAGATATATATATATGTATAGTGGACTGCATTATCATATTCATCACAAATTCACGTTATATAGCCTAGAATTGCCTTAGCAAAGTTCACAAAACATCTTAAACCGTGGGATTCGATATCAAGCAAAAAATGCAAGAAAGCATAACATAGTACAATAGGTTAGTTTTCCGATTAACCCCAACTTGCTAGCCCCATCAAGGGCAACTTGGCATAATGGAATAGCGAATACCATCTAACTTTGCATTTTTCTTTTCCCCAAAATTTTCCTCCAAGTTGATTATAATAAGCCTATCCTAGTGAACTATGTTTTCACAGAGATTAAGACGTATGCTGAGATCATCTTAGCTCGCCCACCAAATGCAAAAGACAGACAAAAACCAAATGAGGAGAGACATCCTCAGCGGCCGAGTCTTGGCAGTCAACGGAAAAGGTGGCCAAAAGATGCTTAAAGGATATTGGGTCTTGTGAGTTCTTCAGGTAAGAAACATGTTCTCATTACAAGAAAAGAAGTTCTAATGGCAGATACAAAATCCAATAACAAGTAACAAGCACTAGCAGAAATGGCATAAACAAAGGTCTATTTCGGAACTTGCATGACTGAAAGCTACCATGTGTGATTTTTTTTTTTTTTGGTATGGATATTATGTTGTGTGAGAAGCTTAAGCTGCAAAATAAGTGTTATTGCAGATCTTCAAGACTTGGCAAAGGGCATAAATGCAAATCCAAATTATCCAATTAACCATTCCCCTTTGATTTAGATAAGAGTATCTATGGCATAGCATGACAATGCACGAATAAGAAAACATAGGAAGCATTAGTCATAAACCAGAACTTATAAGGGAGAGAAATTATGAATGCATAATCATCATAGCTTCGGGTCATGGTCATCATATAGCATAACATATGAGATTCTAAGTTGTGGAACAGCATTTTGCTGTTGTATCAGGACTGTCTTATTCAACACTACTAGAATTGTTAAAATTAAAAGCAATTCCTAGATGCTTGGAACTGGCAGGTGGCAGAAATCAAAAGAGTACAACTATCGTGCGCATCCTCAAAGCAAAAGTGGTCCTCTAACCAAAAATCTCCTGTGATTATGTTCATAGATGATGGGATCTTTAAAGACCTTACATTGCTTAAAAAATGCATAATTTGCAAGTGCAAAAAAAGTATTTACCTGACAAGAAACCAAAACAAAATAGGCTCACCATTTCATTAGTCCTGACAACTTCTTGCATTTGAATCCAAAGAGTTCCCTTCAATACGTCAATGTCAACTCGTTTTGAAGCTTTTTCATAATGAGCTTCCACTAAATAACCTGAAATTGCAAGATCAACTGCCATTACTTGTTCGATGTTGAGGGAGGTCAACATCGAGCTATCGTCTTTAATCGTGTTGTTGGTGTCAAAGACAAGGTGAATATTTATCTGTTATACCCCAAAATTCGTCTAGATGAGAAAATTGTTTAAAAGATTTTGCTTGTTGTTAATGACATTTTACCTTTCTTTGTATGCCATTCATTGTGATATTTGTACCATAAAGTTTGATCTTATTCAAAAGTTGTGCTTAATTTGTGTTTGTTCAGATCTATCCTGAAGGAACTCACTTCAAAATTCCATGGTTTGAGAGAGCAATCGTCTATACAATTAAATTGTGGTCCAAACCAAGCTTGATTCAAATTTTTTAATCATGTTTAAAAAATGCTTTGGGTGGTTTTAAACATGATTTGTACGACAAAAGGATAACTGCAACATTCTTGAAAATTAGGATAGAACGCAACGTTGGAAATTTTTATATTTATTTATCTTCCTTGTATTTGATCATCTTATTAATAATAAACAAACAGGATATTTTGATAGTAAAGTCAAACACTTAGTTTAGTTTAGAAAGTAAGTTAAAGCTTGAAGTTAGAACTTAAACACTGTAGTATGTGATAGCTTTACATTGTAGCAAACTACTATAACATGACAGCTTTATACTGTAACAAGTTAAAACTTAAAGCTTCAACTTGCTACTCAATCAAAGCCAAAAACATTGGTTTATTTTTCAAAATAAGGTCACGAATATGTCGTTTGTGTAAATGACTTTTTGGTTGACGACACAATCTTCTACACCACGTATGAGTGGGAGTGCAGGGAAGAATAACAATCAACGAGTTCAGGTGAAGTTCTTGAAAAAATAAAACAAAACAAAAAAAAATAATGAGGGATACTTTTTGGGTAGAATAATAAATGAGGATTGAAATTGCAACTTTGGTGTTCATGTGTGTTTAGAATGTTTTAAAGTGGTTTTAAACCTATAAACTTACAAGAGCGGACGTTTGGTAGACAACATGATAAACAAATCGTTCATTAACCAAAAAATAAATAAATAAATCGTTCAAAATGATAAAGGTCATCTAAAACAAATGAAATTGTCAGTTTTGAAACTTAACTCTTCCCTTAAGTTCTAACTATTTTGAATAATTTTTTATAGTGAAAACTTTTTTCATTCTCGTTTTTTTTCATAAACTATAGTTTTCCATACACTAAATTATCTAATGTAATGTTTAATTCTCGTTGTAAACCTTTACTTTCTAAACATTACTTTAAACCACTGTTTAAACCACACAAGTTCAAAACTATCCATTCATATTATAAAGTTCAAAAACACACTGTAGTAAACTAAGAACACTCTCAGCCAAAAAATAAAGACAATGAACAGAACAAGATTAATTCCTTAATCTTGAATCTTTCCTCTTATTCAGTTCAATCAATTTAGCGTTTATTACAAAAAAAAGTTTTCAGAGACTTCTCAGGTATTTTCCCAAAGGATCTCTCAGCTCGCCAATCTCTCATTCTCTCTACCCTTCTGAATTTCCTGACTTTTCTCTCAACCAACACGATTCTCTTCATCAACTTACCACCTTTATACAACGGGCACTTCTATATGTCCCGACCAAGCTGTAGTGGGACCCAAGTGGGGCCCACTGCTATGAGGGGACCGGGCTATAGCCCGATTGGGAAAAAAAATGTTTTTCTTATACAACTCACTGAACCAACCACAGCTTGATTGCTAGATTATTAATTAGCTATACACCAACTCACTTCTAACAGACACAATTGTATTAGGCTTCCACATACTTGGGCCTATTTGGGCTTAGTATTCAACATACGTGCAATAATCACCACCTTGTTTTATACAAGACCTAATTTCACTATATGACATACTCCATTCTCACCATTCTTAAACACTGCTCAAACTTTCCTCCTGGTAGAGCCTTAGTTATCATGTCAGCTGGGTTGTCTTCTGTTGATATCTTCTGCACATGTACAGTTCCTTCGGATACAACATCTCTTATAAAGTGACAGTTCACATCCACATGCGTGGTCTTTTCATGATGCGACTAGTTCTTGCTCAAGCAAATTACACTCTGATTGTCACAGTATACTGTCACAACCTTTAAATCCTTTTGAATGAGTAGTTCAGAAACGAGCCCTTTGAGCCATAGGGCTCTTTGACTGCTTTAGTTACTACAACTTAAATTTTGGACAAAGGTACAACAGTCTGCAAATTTGCCTTATGACTGTGTTTCCAAAGACTTTAAACACATAACCAGTAAATAAACTTCGGGTATCAATGCTGCCAGCACAATCTAAGTATACATACCCCACAACAACATCTTCATCTTTTGACATCTTCCCATATCTCAAACCCAGATTCACTGTCCCTGACAAGTACCTCATGACCCACTTAGTGGCTTCCCAACGAGGCTTCCCTAGATTAGCCATAAATCTGCTAATAACACTTAAGGAATATGCCAAATCAGGTCTGCTGCACACCATAGAATACATGATGCTTCCCACAACATTTGAATAAGGAACTTTCTTCATATAATCCTCTTCAACTTTACTCATAGGAGCTTGATCCATACTTAGCTTGAAATGTTAAGCCATAGGTGTAGTGACTGCCTTAGCCTTTGCCATATTGAACCTATCGAGAATCTTCTGAACATAGGCACTTTGAGATAGGAACAATTACTCTGAGATAGGAACAATTCACTGGTTTCTTTCTTCCTAAGGATCTCCATACCAAAAATCTTCTTGGCTGGCCTAAGATCCTTCATTTCAGATTCCAGTTTCAGTAAATTCTTAACCTTGTTTACCATCTCTAAGTTCTCACTTGCTATTACATATCGTCTACATATAATAGCTAGTAAACTAGTTTCAATTCTCCATGACTTTGATTATATACGCACGAGTCAAATTTACTTCTAACAAAGCCAATTCTCAACATATAATGCAAATGATGGCTAAGTTGAACTTGAAGGTGTTTTGTGGCTTGCTGGAATTATGTCTTATGATATTTGGGCATGAGACAGTTTTTTTTTCTTTTTTTTATTTTGTGTGGCAGATTTCCATTTTTTTTTCTCAGTAATGTGCCGCAATACTCCTTATTAGAACTTGTAAGGATCCGTGCACATGCTTTTTGTTACCATTTTTCGTCATTTATATACCATAACTGTGTCCTAAAAATTCACGTTGTTGATGCGTTGCCTGCTTCATCGATGTTCAAGACTACGTGCAACTGCGCACGATGTTCGAACGGTCTTCCTTGCCCGTCTCAGCCTCTTGAGGTAAACCTACACAAGAAAAAAGATGCTTCGGAGATCAAGGGAACACTAGTGTAATGCCAGCCAAAGACTCTCCAACGCGTCAGGTACCTGTTTGACCAGGGTAGGTAGTGAAGTTAAGTGAGAACGTACACATTACCTCTCAAGTGCAATAAATGTTTTCAATTTATAGGTTATCACCTGGGCTGGGTATTTCGTAGGTTTGACTTGTAACTTGGGTGTACCATCAAGCTATGTCAAGTGGTAAATAACAAGTGTCATGATCTTAGCGGAGAGTCAGTTCTCCATATGAGGGTCGAGATGAGGCTATGTGTTGACCTTTGAGAGTGAGTTGCTACCTCAATGCAGGTCCCATCCATCCATCCTGAGTATGTGCTCTTCCTAAGAGGGAAGTGCCAATCATAGGGGAGTAGCAGATGCATCGAAAATGGCTTCTATCCGAGCACAAAAGTGCGTCGAGCACTCCCCAACACGTGTTTCTAAGTGTTGAGCTTTATTCTTTGCACATTCCAGGTTGTGATTCAGGAAATACGGAGGATCTTGACCGAGAAAGCAGCCAACTTCAACATTGCACTGGACCATGTGTCCATTCTCGAGCAAACATTCAGCGAGGAGTTCAAGAACGCAATCGAGGTCAAACAAACAGCTGAGCAAGAAGCCGAGAGGGCAGAGTTTGTTGTGGAAAAGACTGAACAGGATGCGAAAAGTGCCATTATTAGAGCTCAAGTAAGCAAGATTAGAAAGAAGTGCCAAGTTCTCTTAAATTTCCTTCAGCAAGCTTGAGCACATTTTTTTCCTCTCAATTATTATACTTGCTTCCACTTATAGGATATTTAGTACGGTAGTTAGAGCTATTAGTTAGAACTGTTTTTATTGTAGCATGTGAGAGCTTTAAACTATTCATAACTGAGTTAGTGATTAAGACCGCCTTTGTCAAACACCCTTTTAATAGGGTGAAACATGCCTAGCTGATTGGTCAAGTTCATCACCCTAAAGAAGATCGAAGCTGCAAGAGATATCGCACGAACGATCTCCCGCTCGACCAACAAAGTCTACCTCAACTCTAATGATCTCTTGCTAAAACCTTCAGGAAATGAATTTGGAGCCTACAGGGAAAAGATAGGCATTTCTAGTTGTAGTTATTTTATCTTTTAGTTTGCTTTAGCAATACTTTCCTTTCAAAACGTAAGCAATTGGTAAATTTAAGAAGTAGATGGCTTTAACAGGGTAGTTTTAAAGAAGTTCAGTTGGCTCAGAAACTGTTATCCTCTGTTTCAAAGAAAAAAAAAATAAAAGAAAAAGAAACTGTTGTCCTCTAGGTGTGACATCTTCCACATCTCATCCGTTTTGTTGAACAGAAAATTTTGTTCAACATAAAATTTCAGCTATACTAGCTCGTTTGGCAACGCAATTTAAACCACAATTAAATTGTGTTCCAGACCGAGCTTGATTCAAATTTTTTAATCATGTTTAAAAAATACTTTGGGTGTTTTTAAACATGATTTGTATGATAAAAGGATAACTACAACATTCTTGAAAATTAGGATAGAATGCAACATTGGAAATTTTTATATTTATTTATCTTCCTTGTATTTGATCATCTTGT
>CAMOHE010047961.1:36672-69963 GCA_946598075.1 Artocarpus hirsutus
GTTCAGTTGGCTCAGAAACTGTTATCCTCTGTTTCAAAGAAAAAAAAAGAAAAGAAAAAGAAACTGTTGTCCTCTAGGTGTGACATCTTCCACATCTCATCCGTTTTGTTGAACAGAAAATTTTGTTCAACATAAAATTTCAGCTATACTAGCTCGTTTGGCAACACAATTTAAACCACAATTAAATTGTGGTCCAAACCAAGCTCGATTCAAATTTTTTAATCATGTTTAAAAAATACTTTGGGTGTTTTTAAACATGATTTGTACGACAAAAGGATAACTACAACATTCTTGAAAATTAGGATAGAACGCAACATTGAAAATTTTTATATTTATTTATCTTCCTTGTATTTGATCATCTTGTTAATAATAAACAAACAGTATATTTTGATAGTAAAGTCAAACGCTTAGTTTAGTTTAGAAAGTAAGTTAAAGCTTGAAGTTAGAACTTAAATATTGCGACATGTGATAGTTTTATATTGTAGTAAACTACTATAACATGACAGCTTTATACTATAACAAGTTAAAACTTAAAGTTTCAACTTGCTACTCAATCAAAGCAAAAAACATTGGTTTATTTTTCAAAATAAGGTCACGAATATGTCGTTTGTGTAAATGACTTTTTGGCTGACGACACTATCTTCTGCACCGCGTATGAGTGGGAGTGAAGTGAAGAATAACAATCAACGAGTTCAGGTGAAGTTCTTGAAAAAATAAAACAAAACAAAAAAAATAATGAGGGATTTTTTTGGGTAAAATAATAGATGAGGATTGAAATTGCAACTTTGGTGTTCATGTGTGTTTAGAAAGTTTTAAAGTGGTTTTAATCCTATAAACTTACAAGAGCGGACGTTTGGTAGATGACATAATAAACAAATCGTTCATTAACCAAAAAAAAAAAAAAACAAATCGTTCAAAATGATAAAGGTCATCTAAAACAAGTGAAATTGTCAGTTTTGAAAACTAAACTCTTCCCTTAAGTTCTAACTATTTTGAATAATTTTTTACAGTAAAAATTTTTTTCATTTTCGTTTTTCTTCATAAACCATAGTTTTCCATACACTAAATTATCTAATGTGATGTTTAATTCTCGTTGTAAACCTTTACTTTCTAAACACTACTTTAACCCACTGTTTAAACCACACAAGTTCAAAACTATCAATTCATATTATCAAGTTCAAAAACACACTGTAGTAAACTAAGAACACTCTCAGCCAAAAAATAAAGACAATGAACAGAACAAGATTAATTCCTTAATCTTGAATCTTTCCTCTTATTCAATTCAATCAATTTAGCGTTTATTACAAAAAAGCTTTCAGAGACTTCTCAGATATTTTCCCAAAGGATCTCTCAGCTCACCAATCTCTCATCTCTCTACCCTTCTGAATATCTTGACTTTTCTCTCAACCAACACGATTCTCTTCATCAACTTACTACCTTTATACAACGGGCACTTCTATGTGTCTCGACCAGGCTGTAGTAGGACCCATCCGGTGGGGCCCACTGCTGTGAGAGGACAGGACTGTAGCCCGATTGGGAAAAAAAATGTTTTTCTTATACAACTCACTGAACCAACCACAGCTTGATTGCTAGATTATTAATTAGCTATACACTAACTCACTTCTAACAGACACAATTGTATTAGGCTTCCATATACTTGGGCCTATTTGGGCTTAATATTCAACATACGCGCAACAATCTCCACCTTGTTTCCATACAAGACCTAATTTCACTATGTGACATACTCCATTCTCATCATTCTTAAACACTGCTCAAACTTTCCTCCTGGTAGAGCCTTAGTTATCATGTCAGCTGGGTTGTCTTCTGTTGATATCTTCTGCACATGTACAGTTCCTTTGGATACAACATCTCTTATAAAGTGAAAGTTCACATCCACAAGCGTTGTCTTTTCATGATGCACCTAGTTCTTGGTCAAGCAAATTGCACTCTAATTGTCACAGTATACTGTCACAGCCTTTAAATCCTTCTGAATGAGTAGTTTAGATACGAGCCCTTTGAGCCATAGGGCTCTGACTGCTTCAGTTTCTACTACTTAAATTTTGGACAAAGGTACAACAGTCTGCAAATTTGCCTTCTGACTATGTTTCCAAAGACTTTAAACACATAACGAGTAGATGACCTTCGGGTATCAATGCTGCCAACACAATCTGAGTATACATACCCCACAACAACATCTTCATCTTTTGACATCTTCCGATATCTCAAACCCAGATTCACTGTCCCTAAGAAGTACCTCATGACCCACTTAGTGGCTTCCCAATGAGGCTTCCCTGGATTAGCCATAAATCTGCTGATAACACTTAAGGAATATGCCAAGTCAGGCCTGCTGCACACCAGAGAATACATGATGCTTCCCACAACGTTTGAATAAGGAACTTTCTTCATATAATCCTCTCCATCTTTACTCACAGGAGCTTGATCCATACTCAGCTTGAAATGTTAAGCCATAGGTGTAGTGACTGCCTTAGCCTTTGCCATAGTGAACCTATCGAGAATCTTCTGAACATAGGCACTCTGAGATAGGAACAATTCATTGGTTTCTTTCTTCCTAAGGATCTCCATACCAAGAATCTTCTTGGCTGGCCCCAGATCCTTCATTTCAGATTCCAATTTCAGTAAATTCTTAACCTTGTTTACCATCTCTAAGTTATCACTTGCTATTACATATCGTCTACGTATAATAGCTAGTAAACTGGTTTCAATTCTCCATGACTTTGATCATACACGCACGAGTCAAATTTACTTCTGACAAAGGCAATTCTCAACATATATTCATCAAACCTCTTATACAACATCCTATGGGAATGTTTTAGACCATAAAGTGATCTCTTAAGCAAGCATAACTAGTTCTCTGTACCTATGGCAATAAAACCATCAAGTTGTCTCATGTAGATTGTTTCTTCCAGTTCTCCATGAAGGAAAGCTGTTTTAACATCCATTAGTTCCAGAAACCTATTGAAATGAGTTACTAGAGTAAGAAGCACTCTAATTGAAGTGTGTTTTACCACAGGGGAGAAGATTTCTGTAATGTCCACCCCTTTTTTCTATGTAAGACCTTTTGCTACTAACCTAGCCTTATATCTCCCTTGTTCTACACCAAGAATTCCCTTCTTTCTATTGAAAATCCACTTACACCCTACGATCCTCTTATCCACAGGTTTGTCAACTAATTCCCATGTCTTATTCTTATTCAAGGACAACATCTCCTCTTGCATAGCCTTAAGCCAGTGTTTACAATCCTTGTAGTTAATTGCATCTGTGAATGATTGTGGCTCACCTTCTTCTTGAAGATCTCTGCCTACTACAGGTGCAAAAGCAGTGAGTTCATCATACCCATACCTCTAGGGTGGTTTGTGAGTTCTCCTCTGTCTATCTCTGGCCAAATTATATGACTGTTGAGAAGAGCCTCCTTGTTGCTCTTGTGGCAGCTGCCCAAACTCTTCTACACCAGAAGAGCCTCCTTGTTGCTCTTGTGGTAGCTGCACAGACTCTTCTATACCAGAAGTTGTAGTAGGCTTCATCTTAAACTCCAGTACTTCCTTTTGTAAACTTGACTTTTTAATAACATCCTCTTTCTTAACCAGATTCGCCATTTGTTGCTCATTAAACACCACATCCCTACTGATTAAGCACCTGGGGTAACCTGGTTCAAGGCACCAGAGTTTGTACCCTTTCACTCCTTCAAGATAACCAATAAAGAGACAGTTAAGAGCTCGTGGTTTCAATTGGTCTTGTTTGATGTGAGCATAAGCTGCACATCCAAAGACCCTGAGTCTGCTATAATCTGCAGGTCTGCCACTCCATTTTTCTTGTGGAGTCTTAAACTCAATTGCTGAGGAAAGACACCTATTAATCAAATAGGCAGCTGTAGTAACAGCTTCAGCCCAAAAACTTTTAGGCAATCCTGCATTATCCAACATACACCTTACTCTCTCAAGCAGTGTGTAATTGAATCTTTTTGCAAGACCATTGTGCTAGGGAGTCTTCCTCATAGTCAAGTGTCTGGCAATTCCATTCTCTTTACACATTTTTAAAAACTGATCTGCACAGAATTCCCAGCCATTGTTAGTCCTCAATTACTTCACATTTTTGCCAGTTTGATTCTCAACGAGAACTTTCCATTCCATAAACTTTGAAAATGCATCATTCTTGTTTTTAAACAAGTATAACTAGATCTTTCTCGAGTAATCATCTATGATTGAAATAAAGAATCTAGCTCCTCCATGAGAATCCACACGAGATAGTCCCCAAAAGTCCGAATGGACATTATCAAGTACTCCTTCTATGATGTGTTCTGACAAATTCTTGGTCTAAAGTCACACCTCTTAAAACGCTCTAACCATCAATCCTTCTGCCACGGATTCATCTTTCTGCTAACCATTCTTCTGCAATTCTTTCGAGTTAAGAGCAGCCTTCACCTCTGCCATTGTCAAAGTTTCCTTTCCATAGAGCACATTATCGACAAAATGCTCATACCTCTTGGGCAAGGAACTCAGAAGGATAATTGCTTGATCTTCATCATCGATTTTGACATCGATGCTTTTAAGATCCAATATGATTCGGTTAAATTCATCAACATGTTTCTTCAGAGGCTTTCCATCGTCCATCTGGAGGGTATAGAGTCTCTTCTTCAAATAGAGCCTGTTCGCAAAGGATTTCTTTATTTACAAGGCCTCCAATTTCTCCCAGATCCCCATGGCAGTTTCTTGATCTTGATCTGCAGCCTCCTGAGAACTTTGTCTCCAAGACAAAGAAGAATGGCGCTATGTGCTTTGTTTATTTCTTCTTTGGACTTTTCTTCAACCTTTATGATTACTTCTTTCAACAAAGTCACGTCAAGCCCGTGATGAACTAGCAATGCCTTCATCTTCAAGCGCCATAAACTTAAGTCATTCGAACCCATAAACTTCACCTCAAGCTTTGCAGTTGCCATGGTTCTTGAAAATTCAAGCTCTGATACCACTTGTAGTAAACTAAGAACACTCTCAGCCAAGAAATCAAGACAATGAACAGAACAATATGAATTCTTGAATCTTGAATCTCTCCTCTCATTCAATTCAATCAATTCAGCGTTTATTACAAAAAAAAGTTCTCTCAGAATTCTCTAATATTTTCCCAAGAGATCTTTCAGCCCACCAATCCCTCTACCCTTCTGAATTTCCTAACTTTTCTCTCAACTAACACGATTCTCTTCATCAACTTACTACCTTTATACAACTCACTGAACCAACCACAGTTTGACAACTAGATTATTGCTCAGCTATACTCTAACTAACTTCTAACTGATACACTTGTATTGGGCTTCCACTTGCTTGGGCCTATCTGGGCTTAGTATTGAACATACTTGCAACACACACCATTTCAATCCCGCATACCAAATGACCCAAGTCAAATCCCATCCTATGTTGTTTGACGATTCATCTGAAGTTATCATAAGAAAGAATAACAAGATATTAGCTTGAAGCCTAAAATGTCCAAATTCCAAGCATAGCTTAGTTGTAAATCCAAACACGATTCCACCAAAGTTAAGTTCGAATCCCCACCTAAAAGGAGGTTTGAATTGTGGGGAACTATTTATACATTTACTTGACGTCAACTACATCAAAACAATTTTAGACCACATTTACAACTATTTTCCTTTTTCTTTTTTTTTCTTTTTTTTTTTTTTGAAGTGTCATTCAAAACTAATCTACATCTCTTTTCACTCAAGCTTTTACAGATTCTTGAACAGTTTATGAAGTGAAGCACTATTCACCAGTAAAGGTGAAAAAAATAGCCATATTTGCATCTATCCCTCTCATTATCCCATATGCTAACCAGAACTCTTCATTAGAAACGCTACTATACACCCCACAATAGCACCAGCAACAACCTGCAGCAGATACAAACTAGATCACACAGACACCCACCAAGAAGATGTAAAGAACCACTCATACAATCTTTCAAGAATAAAACATGAAATTTTACAAACCTGCAATGGAGTGTGACCAAGAGAATCTCGTAGAGGCCTACAATTAGAGACAGGATGTTCCGGAGGTAGCTCGCATACGATCTGATTCAACAACTGCAAAGAGCAACATAGCATATCTGGTTGGTCGAAACATAAAGGATTTCTCTTAAGCAGAAAGAAACATCTTGAAACTTGAATGTCAGAGAGCAAATTTTGTCACATGGTACTCAAGAAAAGGAAAAGAAGAGCTAAGAAACAGCAACCAACATTTCAACTAAAGCAACCAAAATGCCTTAAAGACAAGAAGAGAAAAGGAGCTGGAGCTCTTGGTAAACAAATGCTTAGTTTCTCAAGTATTCCAAGTCCATTCAACAAACTCAGGCGATAGATCTAAAAAAGTGAAAATCTATATGGAGTAGGAGTAGTTACAAAAGCAAGAAGGATACTTACTTCAGCTTGGCGACCAGCATGGAGTCTTACACCAGAAGCATCATACATTACCTGAAAATAGTTAGAAATATGCACAGACTAAATTCAGTTGAAATTCGAGGACAAATTAGAAACTAATGTGGAAACTAAAATAAGAGATGTTACGATATACAAATGAAAAACTTCATACCGAAAAGCAAAACTAGTACATGCAGGAATGCTACCTGAGGTTTAAATTCCCAATCATGTTGGATCATCATAGGAAAACAGAATGGACAATTTGAGTAGCATTAAGATACATAATACTAACACAGTTTAGTTATAATCAGAAGCAATTTTACAATGAGCATGATACCAGATGTCATATAAGCCCCATGACTTGGCTCAGTTGCCACTAGCATTCTTTTCTTGGACCAACAAACTTAACCGAAAGCCAGATGCTAGACTCAAACAAGAAGAAAATTTAGATTATCAAATAATGAATTAAAGGACTATTGACATTATTCAATGTCTCCAATCACAACAAGAAAAAAAAATGGTAGAAAGTGTAAAACATCATATTAAGAAACTTCTAGTTGAACGCCTAAAGAGCAAAAAATAATCAACCATGCAACAAACACAAATGGATAAAAAGACCTGGTTAATAGTTACATACTACACATGCCATGACGACAGCAATGGCAAACACAGGTCCTCCGGTCCCTTCTTGGAAGCCAATAGCAGCTGCAAGTGCTGTCACAGTAGCTGAATGTGAAGATGGCATTCCTCCTGACCCAAGCATTCTTCTGGAATCCCATCTCTTCTCCATGTACCTGCACTTCTATAAGACAATATTTAAAAACCATCCAAAACATTCCAAGTAACAAAGATGGGAGAAATAATATAAAACAAAAACAAGTAATTTTGTTAACTAAAAGATGATAGAGCCGAGTAAAATGCCGCACAAACAATAGTATATAAAATTTATGGATAATGATAACACAAAATTTATGGATATTAACAACAATGCCAAGTTTGAAGTAACCAATTTCTTTGCACCAGGTGGTGTGACAAGTGACAGAGATTATCTAAGCATGTCACCTTCGACACTTAAAAATCCTATTTTTTGTTGGCAAATAAAAGATGATTAGACAAGTAAATAGTGATAAAGCTACTCATAGTTTAGTGCAGGCTCGTGCCCCCTCTCAAATTTTGAAATTTCAATTTTTACTCTTTTTTTTTTTTTAAATTTCAATTGTGTCCTCCTGTTATGAGAAAAATTCTCCTCAATAGTTGAAATTATATTTTTTCAATAATACCCTACTTAAAAAATATGTTGATTCAGCCACTGCAAATAAATTGTCATTTTCCAACTGAATATCCATCCAATTTATAGAATTTGGAAAAACAAAATCACTAATTCATGAGCCAAATCACTTGATAAAAACATTAAATTAGATAACTTAGAATCCCCAACATGATCCAAAATTTAGTCCACATTAATTTGCACATACCAGTATTAATAACAATTCTTTATAGAATACAAATATGTTAAAGCATCAACTTTAGATTCACAAACTAACAGCCATTTAAACCCAAAAAATGCTTACCAAATATATATTATTCGCCCTAAATGAAGGCTAATTCAAAATTAGGGGTCAAAAATTCCAATCAAAACCCATTAAGTAATAATCCAAGAAAATCCCAATAACCCTAGTTCGACATTCCGTAACCAAAGTTTTCGATTTCGATTTCGTACCAGGTTGTGAAGAGCTTGAGAAACTGGGCGAGAGCGAAGGCGAGGAAGGCGGAGAGGAGAGGGAGGTTGGAGGGGACGGACGGTTGGAGGGTGGCGGATCGGAAGCTCGATGACGCATCAGCGGCCGTGATCACTTCCGCCATTTTGGAAATTTCGAGCTCGAATTGGTCTGGAATCGTGTCGTTGCGTAGCACTTGGGTTTTTTTATTTTTTTTATTTTTTTTCTCGGAATAAAACTATTCGGTTTGATCGGTTGTTAACGTGTCAGTCTCAACACGTTTTTGATGAATTTTTAATTTTTTTTTGTCCGTGAAAAACAAAAAACACTCTTTTTTGTTTTTTGAGTTATCCACCTTTTATACATTATGTTTAAGTTTATTCCAACATTACATGTTGGTTTTTTAATCTCCTCATATATATAAGTTTATATTAATTTAATATATAAATTTATATATTTTTAATCAATTTTTAATTTCAACTTAAAAATTATTCAAAACATCCTCAAATTATAAAATATGAGAACTTTAAAAACTTATAAAAATTTTATACTAAAGTTTTTTACTTCAAAAGTTTATAAAACACCTTAAAAATAAGTGTTTTGTATGTTTTTTATTTTGTTTTTGGTTTCTTCTTCTTTTTTTTTGAAAGTTTTAATTTTTTTTCTCTTTTACTTAAGGATAATTTAGTCATTTTAAAGGTTAAAATCAATTATTGACTAAGATAAGGTATAAATTTGTATATTAAATCTAATTTGAAGGTATGTATTCAATGATATAAAAAACGGAAGGTTTTGATTTTGAATTAATCTAAAATAGTAGGTATAAATAGGTAAATATCTCTTTTTTCTAAAAAGAGTTAAAAATACAGATAAAAATAAAAATTAGCAGCATTTGACTAAAAAAAAAAAAGATTTTAAAGCAAGTCAAATAGCCTATTTTGAAGGGAAAAAATATGTAGCTCAGTTTGTAAGGAAGGCTAAGAAAAAAAACGTTAGCTCTATTTGACGGGAGAAAATTAGGATTAGAAGGCAAGTTAAATATCTTGGCAAAGTATGTAGCTCAGTTTGTGAGGAATGTTATGACCCCCGTTGAGCAAAAAATGCTGAAGAGCATTATTGGGGTCTTTTTGATAAATAGATTTGAATTAATGATTTGATTTAAGTTGTGTTATTTGAATTAGAATTTGAAATAGTGATTTAAATTGTTATCCTAATTGACGTTTAGATGTGCATTTAAGTTTTAATTTAAATATGAAATAAAATAAAAATTTGTGTTTAGAATTAGTATCAAATCATACTATTAAACGGAATTTCAATATAGGAGGATTTAACTAAATAGTCATTTTTATGTTTTAGCTCTATGCTATTATAAGTTTGTTGTTATTTCACTAACGTGTTGTTCCTTTAAGTGAGTATTTGTTATCATTTTACTAAAGGACTATAATACGATGTTTGAGAGAAGAGTTGAAACTTTACGATTAGAGCTATGCGCAGTAATATATTAGAGCTTTATACTGCAGTAAACTTTTTCTTTGTACTATAATGTTTGAGAGTTTTATATTATTTGTGGTTGAAAGTATGTAGTTGGAACCACAACTCCAAATACCATATAAGTACTCTCACTAGCTAATTACAGTGGCTGAACTTGATTATTAAGATATCAGATACCAAAGTTAACTTTTCTCCTCAATTTGTGGGTTTTTTCCTTTTCATGGGCTTCCTATGTTTGGCTATTTCAATTCTAACTTAAAACTTTAAGCTGACACAATGTAAAACTCTTACATGTTACAATATTAAAAAAAAAATAAACTATCAAAAGTTTTTGTTCAAACCACACTTTCTAAACATATTATAAGCCCCATCATTTATTCGAGTTAGGTCAATAAAATCCATCTTTTCATATTACACTATCGGATTTCTTCTGATTTTTTTGACAAAAATTCCCAAATTGACACGCACATCATTCAACAGATTAGGTGAAGGAAGATAGAAAGAGGGCCTACACATTTAAAGTCACATGCACAATCTGGCACGAGACACTATACGACAATGTTTATGGTTTGCAAAACAAGTCACATATTATTCCGAATAGTCCCACCTGAGACTCCAAAACGTGGACCTCCAATCACCTCTGCAACTTTGTCCTCATGCCTGCCTTAAAAAAAGTAATGTTTTCCAACACTCCAATGATAAATACATTGACCATTATATTGGTACTCCAACAGTAATATGTCTACCCAAAAAAGAAAAGAGAAAGAATATCACATTTTGATAAACCATGTTTTATTGAACTGAAAATTGTGTACAATTAACATGTGCAGGTTGAAACAGGCCGAAGCAAAGCGGTCACTGACCGCCTATTTCCTCCCATCGTCGTTTGGTGCTCAGTTTCTAAAAATACAAAATGGCTATTTTGGTTGATAGTTGAAGCAACGAAAACTGAAAAAACCAAACAGATTTTCCTCCTTGCCGAGTCTAGTAGACACAACCCACACATCTAAGACGGGATTTGCCTGATTTTTGGCCAGGCTAGTGTAATGTTGTTTTTAAAAATCAGATCAAATACACAAAGGGTTTTACAAATATGTTGCATTTTTAGACTATAGATTAAAATATGTTGCATGAAAAAAAAAAAAAAACTCTTTGAAAATATACCACAAATTACTTATTTTTTTTATAATTTTACTTTTGTATTGATTCTTGTGAGTGATATATAGCGTAAAAATTTTTATACAGATGATAAAAGTCAATCTAATGTTTAATAAGTTAATATTATTCATCAATATCTCGAAATGGGTAGGGCGAGCTACCTTTCTCTCCCAAGGCTGCCTCAAAAACTTATTCATGGCCACACACGTGATCCATAACCCTCTAATAATAAATGAAAAACAGAATTAGAATTACAGGTACAGTTTAACATTAATTTCATACTTAACTTCACCATACAGTTTAAGACTCCAATCAAAATTCAAACAAAACATCAAACAGGGGGATAGATTAAACGCCAACGTGTTTCTCGTTGGGGGGTGGTGGGGATAAATTTTTGTAAAAGATATGATGTGATTTTGGGTCCCATATTTTGAGACTTTCTACTCTAAGTTCACACGTTACTAGCCAAGTTTTTTCTATTGCGAAGATTCCTGCCTATGCCAGTGGCTGTGACGGTGGGAACTTGGCTGAAGCCTAGCCCCTAAAGGGGTTGTTCCCCCTGAAGAAATTTATGCTTGGCTGGCTTTTTCGGCCTTGGGAAATTTCCAGGATTGGACTCTTCCTTCTGTACCACAGAAAAATGCCGGATTAATATGGGCCCCAAACGTGAGAACTGGGACATGAACGACCAATAGCAATATTTGACATGGATTTTTCGACGTTTATGGCTATCGCTTCATATTTGGGATGCTTACGTAATAAATGACATATATGGGAGAGGTTGAGAATTGCCATTATTTCTGATTAATAGGGTATTTAAGAGAGTAATTTAAACTCTCCGTTTGGATTTGAAGACTGTAGCATGTAAAAGCTTTACACTATCGTTTTTTTATGTGAGAGCTTTACACTGTTCATAATTCAAATCATTGGTTTGAACTATTATTTCAAACACTTTATAAATCATCTATTTTATAGGTAATTTTTTTAGTGAGAACAAAATAAAAAGATAAACTACTCTAATACTCTCAAACCTTTCAAGAAAGTGAATATTTAGTCCCCAACTTTTTATTTTTGATTTATTAGTCCTTAATCTTTGATTTTAGTTGCTGAGGAACTAATTTAACAGTCAAACAGTTAATCTTGGACCAAAAAAATAACAAATTGGTCCCAAGGTTATCAAAAAGGAAACAAACTGATCTCCAAAGTTATAAAAAGTTGAAAAACTAGTCCTTAAAATTAACGGTTAAACCATTAAATTGGTCTTTCAGCAACTCAAATGAAAGGTTGGGACTGATAAACTAAAAATAAAAGGTTGAGTACTAAAACCACACTTTTATAAAAAGTTGAGGATTAACGTGACAATTTATCTAAGAAAAACTCACTAGGAGTTATTAGTTTATTAACCGTCAGATCTAAAAAATAATAATTTTGACCAGATCTTAATGATTTCAAAATATGCACTAGCAATTGTTCCCATTGAAAAAGTTCCCATTTCATGCTGCTTTTTTTTTTTTTTAATGTGTGTTGTCCGTATACAATATGATAATATACACATGGTGAAACCGAAGATTCCATTCCATATATATCATAGATATTAAGAGATTTTACCAAATCTTTTAGGACAAGGATTTCACTAAATTATTACCATAAACTTTCCCTTCCATAGGGAAAAATAATAGTTAACTCTAACATATTATTATTATAATTATTATTATAATTAAAAGCACAGCTATTGTCAACAGAGATTTCTTTCCTAAAATTTAAAAACAATAATGTACATGAGTACGTCATTCATCGTTCATAATAGTAAAAAAATAACCCATTCATCAAAAATTATTGTAAAATAATAATTCTGACAAGATTCTTTCAAAACAGGTTAACAACTTTCAATTCTTCACAACAAATTTTTCCTTATAGAAGACTAGAGATTATAGAAAATGTTTTTTTAAATAGAGATTATATAAAATGTAGAAAATTATGAGATGTGGTTCATGCCACCATAAGCTTTCAAAAAAAAAAAACGTAGAAAATTATGAGATGCGGTTCATGCCACTATAAGCTTTCAAACAAACGAAAACAACGTTACAATTTTCAATCAAAAATTAAGAGATAAGGGAAAAAAATGAAAAAGAAGAAGAGGATAATTGATGTTAAAAGGTTTTTTCAATAATAACTATTTATGTCCTTAAAGATAGAAAGAAAGAAAGAAAAAAAAAAAGAGGTTATTGTTAAAATCATTTCAAAAGCGTTATTCACGTGTAAATCTTCAAAACTATATATATATATATTTTTAACTTGTCAAAACTACTATTCAAGCTTTTGAGAAATAATTTTTTCAAATATGAAACGTGTTATTAGATAATTCGTGACGCTCAAATGAGTCTCACATTACAGCCAAATCCTCATTGTGTGGGAGTCAAAATGGTGTCGTGCCTCAAAATATTTTTCCACATTTTTTTATTTATTTGCCGAGTATTTGTTTTTTATTTGGGGAATGCAATAATTTTTCTATATTAAACCGCACATCTTCACCAACCCTACTAAGACTGGACAAATTAAGCCTAAAAATCTTTGTCGTATATTTGACTGCCTACCACCTTTGCCGAGGCCTATGATGAAGAAAACAATTATTATATTAATATTAATATTAATATAATAATAATATTATTATTATTATTATTATTGTTATTATTGTTAGATGGTAGATAGAAGTAGAAGATAAAAAAACTAAGTCTAAACATCTCTCATAGGTTCACTAATTACTTAACTATTGGCGGGTCTCTTTGTCTTTGTATGTGTTGTCCGGAAAGAGGAGGACTCAATGATTATTCGTTCACCGGAACCAGACGTTAAAATTTTGGTAGATATTGTTATTACTACATATATAGTATTGATGTACACGTTGTTTTCTTTTGTCAATAAAGCAAGTGTTTTTAGCTATGGAATGAAAATGCAACCGTTTGATAATGGGGCATTTTGGTATGTGATAATCCTTAAAGGTAAGAGCAAGAATCTACAAGATTTATACATTCAAGAGTTATAATTTTTGAATTTTTAGAAAACTCGATCTTCTAGGGTTCATTCTATTATATTTTGGAGTGATTTGAATCTTATCCAACAATGTGATATTTAAATTTTAATGAATTTTAAGACCATGAGAATTTAACATTCACGATGATGATGATGATATTATTATTATTGTGACTTAATATTATCACTTAATGTTATATTAATATAACAATAAAAATTTTTGTAATTATAACAATTAATTTAAAATATTAAATAATAACAAATTAATGTAAAACTATTTATGTGATATTAAATGATAAAAATAATAATGGTAATGATGATACTAATATTAGCATTGCATGTGATATAATCGAATATAATATAATGAATATAAATAATAACAACATAAAATTATGTGATATATCATCATCATTATTATTATTAAAGTTTATAATTTTGTTAAAGATCCTCTTTTATGTTTTAAATTCTTCGTAATGATAATAACATGATGGTAATTATTTTTTAAAATTTAAATAGTAGCATTTTGTTAATATATAAATGATCATAGAAATGCTTTTTGAAAGACAATACAACAGTTTTATTTTTGTCAATTATATAAGATTCCCACGCGCAACCAGTAAATATATTATTCCTTGAAGTTTGGGAGAATTTTTGTATACAACAACCAAATATAGTAATATATTATTCTTAAAAGTCGGAAAGAATTTTTGTGTTTGACTAAACGTAACAATGTAAACTTTATAGGAATTATATTGCCTGCTAACACTTTCCCAGAAACCTCATTCTTACTGTTATTGTACAACGAATGCCTTCTAAGTATTTTTTTACCATATGGGCACAAATAACCTTATGTTTAATAAACAAGTTCAAACTCATAAGTTTAAACCGTTTACAATATAAAACTCCCACGTGTCATAGTGTAAAATAAAAATATAATATACTTTAAAGGGTTCACATTCTACAATATTTAAACTAATTTTTCGAGTTCAAACCCTTTTGCTAAACACCTGTTAAATTAGACCTTTAAAATCTAATTCAGTCGTTGCAAAAATTTGCTTTGCTAGTGGAACAAAATGACATGCCTTACTTTTAATTTTTGCAATAACATCTAAACTCCTTATTTTTTTAAATACCATTTTCGTCTCTCTTATTATACAAATATTAAAAAAAAACATGTTTTATTAAAAAAGATTCAATTTACCTTGAAGTAATTAATTTTTTAAACGTTTTTGCTTAATTTTTCTTTAAAAGATAAAAGGCCCCATTTGTTATTATTTTGATAATTTTTAGAAATGTTTTTGCATATTTTTTGAGATAAAAATTTTAAAACACTCTTAGTATAATTTTTTAAAAATTTTTATTTTTGAAAACATAATCACCTATTTTAAAAACAGGTTCATTTATCTTTGATTTTTTTGGAAACAATCTTTGATTTTTTTGAAACAATATTTTAAAAATGAACATATAAAATGCGAGGCAGCCCAAGTACAAACAAGATAAAATTAAGGAAAATATTGTAGAGAGAGAATGAGTGGAGGAAATAAAATAATGAAATAAAAATAGAATAAAACTATTTGAAGCTATTTGGGTGGTGGCATCTCTCCAACCACCACAACGTACGACCAAAAAAGTGGCCCTTTTACACCCTTTCTCCTGCAAAAGTCTCAATCCAGTTGGGAGTACAAAAAGGAAACAGATTCAAAAAGAACCGTTGAATTTTAGCAAAAAGGGGTGTGTTTCGTTCAGGTATTTTTTAAACTTAATAGACTCAAATTTAAATTTAAATATCAAAAATTTTTTAAATACATGTTTGTTTTCCTCTAAATTTGAATCATTTCAGTATCAAGAATCTAAGTTTTCAGAACTCTCGTCCCCCTTTAAGCTTTTGATACTCGGATATTTTTGCTATAGTAAAAACTAAAATTCTCTATCTTATATTTGAAAAAAAAATCATAACTTTTTTCATTTGATATCCAATTAAAATGATTCTTTTTCAATGTGTTCCTAATGAAGAGATGAATAAATCATGATCTATATTGTATTTTTTTAAGATCACTGACATTAAGATTTTATTAGATTTATTAATAAATCAAAAACTATCTTTATTACCTTTTCAAACACAAATTTCAATTTAATTCCATATTCAAATTAAAACTTAAATGTACATTCAAACATCAATTCAAATAACAATTCAAATTACTAACTCAAATTCTAATTCAAATCATACTAATTCAAATTAAATCACTAATTCGAATCCATTTACTAAACAGACCCTAAATTTACCCTTATGTTTTTTATAATCTAAAAAGAATATCTAGTATATTTGAAGTGTTCTAAAAAATTTCTCAAGTTTTTTAAAAGAAGTAAAATATAGCCCTTTATTTGGCTAAATTGTCAAAAAATAACATAAATGTCGTTAACGATTAATAGTTAAACATTATTTAAAATATTCATAAGAATTGTAACTAAGAGCTTAATTTTTTAAAGAAGAAAAGCAAAAAAAAAAAAGATTAATTATTTTTTAAAATATGTAGACGTTGAATCTATAATTAAATTAAAAATTGTTAAAACGAAATTTATAAATTAATTTACGATTATTAGACGCTCAATCTGCCGTTATTAGGTCGTATCATCTCTCACAAAGAATGTTAGAATATGGATTATGGCAAATAAGTATAAAGAAACCAAATATAAAAATAAATGCATAAAAACATAAAGATATCACACATAGAGTTTTATAATGGTTTACTCTAAATGAGAATTACGTCCATTGTTTTTCACTATGACAATGAAATGAGTTTAAAACGCAAATATTTGAGTGTAAAGATGGAAAATTTACTGAAAGTATAATTCTTCTATTTCTAGAGATATTTTTGTAGGGCCTAAGTATGCGTATATCAATTCTGATGAATTCAAATGTCGTCTCCATCCTCTATTTATAGAGGTCCTTCTCAAGATTGTGGGCTTCAATTGATGGAAGGAGTGAATTTTGTAATACATGAAGCAACAGGATACATGTCGTCTCTATACTGGGTGCAAGTCTTGGACCATACCCCCATATTTTGGCTCATGGGTTAGTGGGTTTCCTCCTTCACCTATTGAGCTCAATTCTTACATATCGATTCCAATGAACCAAAACTTAAAAGATTTAGAATAGTAGGCAAACATTAGTCATTACTCTAAACAAACTAAATATAGATCCCCTTATTGAATCGAGTCATCAGCTCATGTAATTGAGCCCATTGAATACTCTAGTCAAACGAACGAACAGTTACCCTAATACGATATTGCTATCGAGTACAAATCAAATACTTCTATTGGGCTTGATTCATTAGAATTGCACTATGGCCTCCCAAGCTAGGCTTTTGCTTAATGATTTGGACATGATTAAATCATAAACCAACAAAATTCAAAACTTAACTGCTCAGATTATTATAGCCTTACAAAGAATTTCCGTCTTTGTGGCATCAAAAATTTAAATATCAATGATTAAGATAAAAATTAACTAGCAATTATTAAGGTTGTTTTGGTATTTTAAAAACTTTGACCACTTAAAGGGTTGCTTTTTACCTTTTCAAGAAATGTAAGGGAATTTTTGGATAATTTAAAAACACATGAGATACTTTTTACATTATCAAAAATATAAAAGTAAATGTTTGATTTAACTAAAGGGGGTATTTATCTTTTTATATTATTTGTTTTAGACTAATTTAAAAACTATACTTTCGGTTTTTGATTTTATCAAAAATATAACTTTTGAAAATTATACATTCGATTTTTAATCTTATCAAAAGTATACTTTTAGATTAAATTTAATACATAAAACTATACAGTATCTCAGTTAATAGTTGATTGTTACTTTTAAAACGACCAAATTATCTTTAATTAAAAGCAAAAGGAATTAAAACTTGAAAAGTAAAAAGAAAACAAAAAACAAAGTCAAAAACCTTATAAAGTTTTTTTTAGTTAAAAAGTACTCTTATTTTTTAATTTGAAGGTATCATGGGTAATTTATTAGGTAAAATTAAATATTGATTATAAAAAAATATAAAATTATATATTAAATAATTATATATTAACTTAATTTAAAAATATAAATTTAATAAGATTAAAATTTAAATATATATTATTTGAATAAACTTAAAATAAAAAATAGAGGAAGGTAAATAGGGGGATTTTGTTAAAAGGCTTTAAGAAAAAGCCTTTGTGGACAAGTGGCTTTTATTTTTTTGCATCAAAAAACAAGTTTTTTGAGCATAAAAATATATTTTTTTTATTTTGTTTAGGTTGTTTATCTTGTTATAATTTATTTATTTATTTTTTTTAAAAAAATAAAGGTAATTTTTTTCTAAAAGAACTTGTTTTTTGATAGAAAAAAAAAAGACTATTTCTCCGATCGAAAATTTTTTCGGGCCTCTTTTTCAAATTCCTCCAGGTAAATAACACGAGACGATGTTTAATTTTCCCACAAAAACGTCCCCATACGATGTTGACTAACAACTCCCAGGTTCTATTCTCTCTCTCTCTCTGTTCACCTCTAGCCTGTCTCTCTCCTCTGTGGTTGCTTTCATATAATTTTATTATATTTTTTGGCTGGTCCTTCTCCAAATCCAAACCAAACCATCACCACGAAACCTCCCACGGCTCATCTTCAGCCACAGCCGCCTATCACCTTTCCTTACTTCCTCTTATCTATATATTCCCTTCCTTCTTCACCTCCACTTTTCTCCACCACAACCCCAAAAACAAAAACGCCCATCTTTTCAAATCTCTGAAATCTTTCAAAATCTTTCAACCTTTGAATCTTTTTTGCCAATTGCCCAATTTCCCAATTCCGCATCTGGGTCTCTGCGACCTTTTCTAGAGAGAGAAAGAAGAGAGAGAGTCTGTGTTTTTTTGTGTGTCGGGGTAAGACCCGGGGATAGACAAGTTGTAGACATCACGGCTATACACGGAGCTTCTCGCCCTCTCATTCATGTCCGCCGGGCTGTACGACGCAAGGGTTCTGTCGTTTTGAGCAGCAACCCTTCGCCACACGGCGGGCGTGGCGCTTTGCCTTCCGAAGGCGGAAGCCCTTCCGATCTCCTCTTCCTTGCCGGCGGCGGTTCTTCCTCCTCTATCTTCCTCGTCTTCTAGGTTTTCTAGGCTTTTGTTGTTTTCCTATTTCCGTTCCTTTAGCTTTACTGTCATAATCTTCTAAGAGCAAGTTCCTAGATCTTTCAACTTTTTTTTTTTTTGTGTGTTCAATCAATCAAACGAATCAAGCGATTTACTGTTATATATATACATACATATTTGTGTGTGTATATATAAGAGAGAAGCGAAGATGATGCTGAGAATCAAGAGGGTTCCTACTGTGGTTTCGAATTACCAGAAGGAAGAGGCCGAAGAGGCCAGAGCTGGCGGCTGTGGCCGCAATTGCCTCCGAAGCTGTTGCCTTCCAGGTACTTTTTTTCTTTCTTATTGATTATCAATTGATTGTAGATAGGGGAAAAAAATGCCTTCTATTGTTTTTGTTTCGAGAGAGAGAGAAAAAAATAAAGCTTTGCAAGGTAGTTTTCAGGACTAGCTCACATCACAATGTCATATATATATATATATATATTTATTTATTTATTTATACACAAGCAATTGCAATTTAACATAACCATGAAAATCAAAGAATCAAGGGAATCATTCCTATTAATTGTTGTTGCTGTTATTGTTGTTGTAGTGTTTTGTGGTTTGAGTAATTGAAGCTTTTTTTTTTTTGTTGTTGTCGAAATTAGGGGCAAAACTTCCTCTGTATGCTTTCAAGGGTTTGCCCGGTCAAGATGAGAACGGAGAGCCGCCTGTGGCTTTTCTTGACTCCCTGGTTCTTGGAGAGGTTAGTTATAGTTGGTTAAAAGCAGTTGAATTTTGAATCATCGTTGGCTTTTTTTGTTCTTCTGGTTGTTATAGTTTGTTTTTGGTTAAAGTTCATTATGCTGTTGGTTTATGTAGTGGGAGGATCGCGTGCAGAGAGGGCTGTTCCGATATGATGTTACTGCCTGCGAAACCAAGGTAATTTCCCGGTTCCTTTATTTTTTTTTCCCTGCTTCGCTTCATTGTGTGTAAATCAAAACTTATGAGTGAAAAGTCAAAAATTTACACGATGAATTTTTGTTTAGGTTATTCCGGGTCAGTATGGTTTCATTGCCCAGCTGAATGAGGGCCGCCATCTGAAGAAGAGGCCAACTGAGTTCCGGGTTGATAAGGTGCTGCAGCCCTTTGATGAGAGCAAGTTCAACTTCACTAAAGTTGGGCAAGAAGAGGTTCTCTTCCGGTTTGAAGCAAGCGAAGACGGTGTAGTCCAGTTCTTCCCAAGCGCAACCATCGACACTGAGAAGTCTCCAAGTGTCGTTGCAATCAATGTATGTATTTTTCTTCTTGGTCTGTTTTTTTTATTAGTAGGAATTCCTAACCGCACGATTTATGACACATTTCTCTTTGTTATCCTCCATTTGACAGGTTAGTCCTATTGAATATGGACATGTGCTGTTGATCCCTCGCATTCTGGATTGCTTGCCACAGAGGATTGACCGAGAAAGCTTCTTGCTTGCACTTCACATGGCAGCAGAAGCTGGCAATCCATACTTCCGACTTGGTTACAACAGCTTAGGTGCATTCGCTACCATCAATCACCTTCACTTCCAGGTATCAAACCGCCTCACTTGCTCATAGCAACTTGAAATTATATCTGAGACCTTTATTTTACTGTCTTGTTGAACTTGTCTGTGAGCAATTAACATGCTGTTTCAATTTCATTGACAGGCTTACTACTTGGCCGTTCCCTTTCCCATCGAGAAGGCTCCTACCAAGAAAATCACCACTCTGGATGGTGATGTGAAAATCTCTGAACTCTTGAATTATCCTGTCAGAGGCCTCGTCTTTGAGGGGGGAAATACTGTGGAACACTTGTCTAACACCGTCTCTGACGCCTGTATCTGTCTTCAAGACAACAACATACCATACAATGTACTCATCTCTGATTGTGGAAAGCGGATCTTCCTCGTGCCACAGGTAAATAGCAAATACCTTAAATGTTTCATGCAACTTCAAGCTAGTATATACAGTATTGATTTTTTTATTTTTTATTTTTATCTTTTTTGAATTATCACCGTTATTGATTGTCTGTGGAATGATCAGTGTTATGCTGAGAAACAAGCTCTAGGGGAAGTGAGCGCTGAGCTTCTGGACACTCAAGTGAATCCTGCTGTGTGGGAAATTAGCGGGCACATGGTGTTGAAGAGGAAGAAGGATTATGAAGAGGCTTCCGAGGAAAATGCTTGGAGGCTGCTTGCAGTGGTCTCTCTGTCTGAGGAGAGGTTCCAAGAAGTGAATGCCCTGATATTTGAAGCTGTTGCTTCTGGTGTTGACGTTAGCAAAAAGGTGACTGAGGAGCAGGAAGCCAAACCTCAAGCTGCAGAAGAAGCAGATGCGATCAAGAACTCCCGTCGCCCCACCATTGTGGCTGGGACACAAGAATGCCGTGTTTAGTGGTAAAATCTGTGCTCCGATGGCCTATTACTAGTGATCCTAATCTAGTATCGCTCTTAGTCATATGGGTCTCTGTACCATAGTTAATGCTGCCCATTAGCTAAATAAGCAAACTGGAACTGGGTTTCCCGTTTGCCATTGTCATTCTAGTTTCATTTGCTGTTTTCTGCAGACTGGTTGTGCTTGTTCCCATGTGCTTTTGGTGGGTATCCTTGTAAAATATCCTAGACTCGTTGCTCCTATGAGTGAATAAACGCTGTTATCATGTGTTTAAAATATTCTTGTTTACAGTTGAAGTTTTTTACTCTTTTATTTCCTTGGCTGCTAGAAAAACGAAGGTCCCCAAAAGTAAAAAAACTCGGTGGAATTGGACACTAGGAGACGTGAGAATTGGTTTACTCTTACCGTATAGGAATAAGTAAAAAAACTTGGTGGAATTGGACAATAGGAGACGTGATTTGGTTGACTCTTAACGTATAGGAATTTGGCTGCTTGCAATCATTTGCAAATAAAATAGGAATAAAATAATTAGTTGCACTGTCATTGCAGATAGGTATTGACGTGGGCTTGTGGTGGCACAATAATTGATAACAATCATGCTGGGGCACATTTTTTTTGCCTGGGAAAAAAGGGTACCAAATCTATACTTGTTTGAGCATTAATCTATCTTTCGACCATAGGCATAGAGTTGTTTAGCCCAGAAAAGAAAAGTATTTGGTGACATCTCCTATATAAGTGTTTTCTCTTCTCCGGCGTTGTTGGATATAAGTGATTTCTCTTCTCCATCTTTTTTGGTTTTACTTCCCAGTGTCCAAACACCACCCCCCAACACGCACACCCAAAAAAAAAAAAAAAAAAATAGTTGGTTTTACTTTTTTCCCCAACAAAAAAACGTGAATCTCAATCATTGTTGTTTTACCAGTTGCTCAACTCTTTTTTTTTTTTTTTTCTCAATTTTGTCTAGAAATGTCAAATGAGCCGTCCCGTTTAATTTAGGCCCAAGCGTGTTTCGTGTGATGTCTAAGTTAGCCCATTTATTTGTCGTGTCGTACTAGGCCTGACTTTTTTAATTTTTATAGTGTCAAGCCTAACCTATGACCCATTTACTAATGAGTCGTGCCCATGACATTCTTGGGCCGTGTTCGTGTTCGTGTCGATGTTCTTGTTTTTTGTCGTACTTTTAACTCTTAAAGTGTTTTTGTCACCTCTAATGGCCAATTTACAAAAAAAAAAAAAAAAAAAAAAAAACAAAAAAGAAAACAAAAACAAAACAAACAAACAAACAAATAAAAAAAATGAAAGAGTAAACTCAATTTATAGAGCTTTCATTTTTCTGTTCACTCGTGCCTGTGTTTCTACATTTATTAATTAATTTAGAAACATAGGTCTGAATGAAGAAATTTAGAAATTTGAAACTTTTTTTTATAAAAATGTTTATAATAATATAAAATAAATATCACTATAATTAGTTTTAAATTGCATGTTCTAATCCTGCTTGTAATTGGGCCCCTATCGAGCTTTCAATGTGCTTATACCAAGCCTTTGTCACGTCATGCTCTTAACGTGTTTTGTGCCTAAAAGTTGTATCAAGCCCACCTATTTAATAAGCGGGATGGGTTAAGCCCATTTAATAGTTATGTCATTTCGTGTTGGCCTACTAGACCAAGCTTGTTTTGACATCTCTAATTTTGTCTTGGTCTAAGTATATGTTATCTTGGAACTATTTCCACATAGGATTTCTTATCTAAGTAAAAGGGTAATTGCACTCTAAATTAGTACGATACAAACATTAATCCAAACAGAAAGAACTACATCTTGATAACTCTAGCCATTGATCGAAAGCATCAATAGGTTTGAGTAAAATGCTCACGAGGGTAATACATGTACCAAGTTCAAAAAACAAGAACCTAAAGAAGCACACGACTAATTGAGCACACAAATGCTCTTTCAAATACACTGGCAAGCTACTCCGATCAATCAAAAATCAAGAGATTAAAAACACCAAGGTTAGTCACAACATCAACAATACGGGTTAGGCAAATAAATGAGACTGAAAGGTGGGTAGACCATCGTCATTATCACAACAAAAAGCCAACAAAATGACAAATACACGCAACTTAACCAACAGACAAATCATTATGTTTATTTGACAGAAGTTAAACCAAATGTGTAAAACCTAAATGATACCAACAGGTAAACCATAGAAGAACCAATCACTGCCGAAAATGGCAAAGAAGTTGTAACCACCCATAATGGAAGAATCTGATCCCAAATACTGATTGGATACACCAGTAAAGATGGATGAAGTACGGAAACTAAATTCAAATATCGAGACCTAGAGGGAAAAGCACACTCGACATATACAATAGAGAACGACAAAGGGTTGTTTCAAAAACCCACTATAGTCAACGAAAAAGACTAGTTGGTTGAAGCTAAACCCTCATCGTCAAAGGAACATATGATATGGTCTAGACTAAGGTCTAGCCGAACACCTACACACCTTCTACTGATAACAAGGGGAAGAGACAAACAAACTAAAATCAGAGGTAAATAGACCACCTCTGTTATTACAATGACAAACCAACAAAACAGAAAAAATATTCTACTTCTAAATGGCAAAAACACTGTTGATTTTATTTGATAAACACAAAGCATAAAACAAATAGTAAAACCCAATCGTTGACAATGATGACACCAATAAAAGCTAGCCACCATCCAATGAGGACTAGGACTTCTTGAATATGCCAGAAAATTGATGGAGAACTTGATTGGATCTCCACTACCCTCCTCAACCAAACCAAGAAAATGGCAACATCATGACTACATATTCTCGTCGAGGCCAAAAGAACACCAATGCAACTCAATCAAAGCCTCCAGCCTGCGGAGCAAGAAGACTCCTTCCACTATATCTGCCTGTTATGCCACTAGGCTGCCAACGACAGCCACCAGAGAAAGCCAGCTCACCAATGGCGAAGTCCCTTCCACCAAGTCATGAACATCCCTCCCAAACCCCAAGCGAATAGCCCCACTATAAGAGAAAACGACCACAATTTTAGGCCATATACTCAAGGGGCCATGAGTTCGGAGAACCGTTCGAGGATAGCGGCAGATTTCGGTCCTATGACCATCCCAAGAGAGGTTGCGCACTTATGTAAATGAGGAAAAAGAGAAACCCTAGTAGAGGAAAAAATGTATTACTAGAAAGTTTTTATTTTTTTAATGTTTACCTTCGATTTTGAACATAATCTTTTTTTTTTCTTTTAAGGATAGGGGTTGATTAACTTCTAATATACTTTATTTCCTTAAACAACGTTATAGGCACCCGTGGTTGCTAAACACCACATACTAATAAAGGTGGCTTCCACATCATAAGACATTTTTTTCTATTAATTGTGGTATTTAGTACTAGTGGTGTCTTAAGAAAATATTATTTATTTTTATATAGAAACTTAAGAAAATATTTATTTTCATTGACATAAATATGTTCCACTATACTGATTTTCTTACAAGAAAAATTATTTATTTTTATGGCGGAGAAGGAAATTTTACTTGCAGTAGAGCATGGGTATTTTAACTGACAGGTTAATTTTTTAATGATCTGATCTACAACTAGAAGCAATTCTAGATCATGCACTATAAATTTTTTTCACGTAGACAGCCGCAAATCAGACCGTTAAAATTTGAATCCGATTGCTAAAACATCATGCTTCATGAGTGAAACAAAATTGTCTGCTCCACCATAAGTATTCCTTATTTTTATATAAAAACTTAGGAAAATATTTCATCAACATAAATAGGCTTTATGTAATAATAAAATAAAGTAATATTATCATTTTGATACTTTATGTTTTAGAGAAACATCACATTGATGCCCTTGTTGTTTAGAAAATATCAAAATGGTATCTTGTAGTTTTCAAAAACATAATCTTGGTACCCGAGTTCTTTTTTTGACGTGAAATTTTCTTTTTGCTCTTTTATTAATGAATCTCAAATTAATATTGTAAAACTATAACAGAAAAACAAAACTCATTAAAGAAAGATATGTATGTGAACTTATTAATATTTTTGACATTATTTGTATTTATTTATTTTTATAGTTTCTATAAAATAATTTGAGATTAACTAACAAAAAAGAAGTTAAAAATTTTAGGTTGCAAAACACAAACTCAAAATACTAAAATTATTTTTTAAAAAACTATAAAATAATAACATTTTTTAAACAACAAGGCATCAAGCATCAATATGATTTTTTAATGAACATGCCCAAATGATAAAAATTCTCCCTTAAAAAAAAAAAAGATGAAAACTCTAAGGTGAAATATATTTAAAAAAAAAAAAAGGAACCGAAAAAAAAAAAGAAGGAAAAAAAACCCAGCCTCAGCTGAAAGAGTTATTCAGCAGACTGGAAAGTTCTGAAACTCGGTTTCGTCCCTCGGCGGCCAAGTCCCACGAAAGAAGAACAGTCTCAGTCACTGCCCATCTGCAATTTGGTCGAATTACGTGTAATCTCTCTCTCTCTCTCTCTCCAAATTCATGCCCTTAAATTTCCCTATTTCTATTTCTTCTCTCTTCGCTTTTAATCTGTCTTTCCTTGCTGCTCATCTAATGAAATGTTGAGGACATCTGTATTTTGTCTTGTGAGGCTTAGAATTTCAGATTTTAGAGAACGCAAATCTTTATAGATGTCAGATAATTTCAAAGATTTGACCTTTTTTTGGTAGAAGAAAAAAAAAAAAAAGCTCAAGGAAGTATCAAACTTCGATCTTTTCCATGGAATCCTGATTTATTTTGGCTTTCCTAGAAAAAGAGTTCTGGGATTTCGATATGAGAAGTAAATGTGATGCCTTTTTGGATTTTTCATGTTTTCTTTTGACAGATTGCACTATAACTGTTTGATAAATTTCCCAAGTGAAGGTAATAAAGTTTTATAAGAAGATTGATTGTGTTTGTTACTTATTTTTGTCCTGTTTATGTTATGAATAGGAGAATTGTATGTCAACAATGTTTAATTAACAATTCTGTTAGTTCATTTGTAGGCTGGAGATAAAGGTAGAGTGAGAGATATGAAGAAAGGAATACACCCTCAGATGCAATGGGTCTCTGTCGTGACGGAGGACGGCCGATTGATGCACGTCATGATGGCCAAAATGCACCATGTGGGCCAAGTTTTCCACATGAAAGCGAAGCGCCAAATGGCCCAGAGCATCGGCCGAATCGCCAAGTTTAGGCAGCGTTACGGGATGGGAACTTCTCAACAGGAATCTGCTGAGAAGCCTGAAAGTTGATGCTTTTAGTAGAGAATCTTTAAAAAACTTATAGAATTGTGTTAGTTTAGTTTATATGCCTTAGTTTGGTTTGCATGCCTAATGATTTGAAATAAACATGAACCTATGGTTGAGTGCAATGCAATGAAGCACCCTCTCGTTTGGTTTTGATGTACCATGGATGGTTTATTTCGAAGACTAGATTTTTATGTTTGATTAATATGTGTTACTCAATTTGAGTCTATTACTTGAAGGGTCATTATCATATATCAAGTACTAGAATTTGGGTTTCATGCATTTCTTTGAACAAGACTTGTTTAGAAGATCTCGGTTCCTTTTCATGCTGTTGCTGATAATCCTGAAAGTTGATGTCGGGAGAGAATATTAAACCCTCGTACTTTGAAATAAACAGGCCTATAAAGTGCAATGTAGGCCTCTTGCTTTGATGTTGATTGGATGGTTTATTAAGAAGACAAGTTTTAGTTTGGCTTATATATGTTTCTCAATCCGAGTTTATCGGTTGAAGGCAAGGGTGAAGCTACATACAGTCAACGATAAGTTGTCACTCAATCCTTTTCTTTTGTTTTTTTGGTTGTAAAATCGGTCCTCTTTTGTCATAGTGACATTTTATGTTTATCTCATCTCATTGTAGCGTAGTCCATTTGTCATTTATGGATTGAAAAAGCTGGTAGCAGTCTCGTCCCTCCTGGCTTATTTCTCTGGCTCCGCCCTGCTTGAAGGTTATGTGTCAAGTTCTAGAATTTGCACTGCTTGAAGGCTTATGTATCAAGTTCTACAGTTTGCGTTCACGCACTTTGTTTTTTTTTTTTTTTGAAAAAACTCTTGCTTAACATATTTCTGTTGTTTTGCTGTGCCGTTTCCAAATAACTGAATCTATGATCTACAATCGGAGTTTCATTCTTCTCTAGCTTGAATTCTTTTGTGCCTGGACGGTTACTTGTGTTAAGCCTATGCAATTATAACCAGATATACAGAAAGTGATATTTTCTGCTCTGCATGTTTGTGTTTATCATTAGTGATGGCGTTCAACTTTCTACCCACGCAATGGATTTTGATAATTCCACAGCAGCTATTATTTATTTATCTTTTTGGCAACAATGTGATGTGGGAAAGGGATAGAAGAGTAACTTTTTGTTTGGCAAGGGTAATGTAAAACAACTTCTCAAGTATAAACAGTGTAAAGTTTTCACATGGTACAATAAAAATAAAAAAGTTGCTCAGTATAAAGCTTTTACATGCTACAGTAACAAAAGTTTTAACCAATGGTTCTAACTATTATGCTAAACACCCTATAAAAAAGAAAATTAAGAAGACAAATAGAACCATAAGTTAGGTAGAAATAGAACAGAGAGACGGAAGGTAACAGAAGGGCAAGAACTCAAGGGGAGGGAATAAAAATTTTAATATTCATTAATCAACTCTGAAAATAACAGAGCGTAGGTGTCAGATTTTTAGGAGGCAAATACCAAAGCATATCTAAATCAAAGCGAATTTAGAGGATGAGAAATTAGTTTAATACTTTGAATCTAAAATACTAAATACTGTGGCAATTTAAATTTTGTGAGAGAAAACATTACAGTAAAGTTTGATTTGAGCAAAAAACTTCTTAATTTAAATCAAGTTTCCAAACGGAATATTAATTTCTAATATTTAAAATAATTCTAAAGGATGAACATAGTCTTACACAATAAACATAACTTTAAGTTCTCAATTAAATATCGTTATTTAACTAAATCCTAATGATCTCCAACACAATGTCTGCATATTTATCAAGTTTGTGGTTTTATCCTTTCCTGCCATATGATCAAGATAAAGAATTAATTCATAAACCCAAGATCAAGTTTTACCAAACTTGCTCAACCATGTGATGTGGATGATTTTACAGCACCATGCAAGTCATACTATCCTTTCAAAGGGCTCAAACCTGATTAATCATGTCGAATCTTTTCTTCTCCCTCCATTTTTGGACCAAAATCAGGCAAAAAGTTGGTCACCAAAAGTCCATGTAGGATAATAAACTTCAGGTTTAACATATGAAGCTAAGAAAAAGCCTATGCTAGTTTGGTCACACCTTTAAACACACTTTTAATCATTTGTAAATTTGAAGTTACTAAAACACCATGTCTTCCATCCACAACTTTAGATCCTAATTTAGTAACCCCATGTAAGAAAAGCATGAACTACATTAAATTGTTTGAATGACAAAGATAAAATATCTACCTTTAAATATATCATGACAAGGTCCTTTGACTCTACTTGTGAATCTTAAAACAATGCTTATCAATGCACAAACTACAATCTTATTAATACTTCCAAGTCCTAACATTGTTTGGGATAGTAGAAGGGGGTCTGAAAAGACCATACGGGTTAAGGGCAAACGACACCAAAGATAACTCAACCTCGTCGCCATGGCTAAGGAAAACAATGAAACCTCGAGACCCCGGATGCTTCGGAGGGCCGTGGATATGTAAACAACCAGGAGAATGGCCTCCTAAGAAGTTGTGCTGCAACAATGTTTGTATTGATGTCACTTCTGACATCAACAACTGTGGTATGTGTGGAAAAAGATGTCCCTTTAATGGCAATGTTGTCGCAGATTATGTTCTAATACCAATATTAGCCCCCTCAATTGTGGCAAATGTGGAAACATTTGCCCCAGTGGGGTTCCTTGCTTCTTTGGCATGTGTGGCTATGCTCAGCCAGCGCCTCCATGGCCATTGCCACCCTTGCTTCCATTTCCGCCTCGCCCACCTCTCCCTCCACTACCTCCTTTTCCGCCGAAGCCTCCAATGCCGCCATTTCCTCCATTCCCACCAAAGCCACCAATGCCACCGAAACCGCCAAAGCCTCCAATGCCGCCAATGCCTCCGAAGCCACCAATGCCGCCCCCAACGACGGATCAGTGACCATGTTAATGCACTGAATTTCTTTGTTGAATTCTTATCCTGGCTCTATATTTTTGTGTCATATTGTTTTGGTCCTGCTTCTATGTCTTCATGTAGTATTGTTTATGTACTTCTTTTGTCGAGTTCATCAAGTCGTTCCTTGTGTGTGTGACATTTAATCTAGAAAGTGGAGGAAAGAAGGGAAATAAAAAAACGAAGAAGAACAAAAAAGAAGAGAAAAAGGGGGAAGGAAAATCTGTCACGTGTGTTCTAGTAATATTGGTGTGTGTGTGAATTCAATCAAACGGAACCATCTATTTTCTTGTTCCATTAAAAGAAAATATATTCATCGTTTTTCTCTTAACTCTGTCAACTTCTCCTCCCTTTTTTTTTTTTTGTAATGCAGCATAAGTACAAAATAACTTGAACTTCAAAGGCGGGTCAATTTTGATTATTTCAGCGAGAGAGAGAGAGAGAGAGAGAGAGGCCAAAAGGGCAATCTTGGATCATGCTCAGATGAGGAAAAAATTTTGGAGAATCCATCATGGATGAATCTACTCTCGAGAAACCTATCCAAAGTAATCAACCATTACCATGTCACACATTGAATAGATTAAAAACTATTTTTTCCCCCTTATACTTCTAATCCTCATATTCCTTCTTACAATAAAAGTACAAAATAAAACACTTATTCCATACCTCATAATGTATCCATTTATATCACTTCCCTTCTCTTATGCCTCAGAATCACACCAAAACATTAAAATAAAAATGAAAAAAGGAAAAAAAAAAAGATTTCACTGATGATCATCATGATCTTGATCATTGTCCCCTCTGCTGCGATAGTCAGCACCTGGCTCATGTTCAATGCATCTCTTCTTGACAGTTTCAAGCTTAGCTTCACTTAAAGCGGCCTCTTCAGTGGCATCATATGCCTTGTCTGAGACCTGGCTTGCCACTCCTTGCTCTGCCTCTCTGAGCTTCTGCTCAGCCATCCTTTTAAATTCCTCAGCTGTTGAAGGTGCTCTCTCTTTCATTTCATGCTTATTGTGATGATAATGATGCCCTTTGCTTGCTTGGCTGTATCTCTACAATATAAAAGTACCCAAATAGCATATTTGGGCTTCACCAAATTAGTCACATACATGCATAGAAAAAAAAATTTATAAAGCTATCCTACTATAGTGCATGTTTTTGTATTTTAGATTTAGTCAAAATCACATGAAACGAAGAAATATATGAAACTGATCAAACCTAATACAGAGTTAACGATTCAAGTTGAATTCATCAAGTCGTCCATTTTGTGTCATCCTTTACGGCATAAAAATTAATAAGTCCCTTTCTCTATAGGGGAATTCTTTATATAGAGCTTCTCTACCATTTTGCATGTTCATGTGTGTTAGATTATAGTCCAAATGACATAAAACGAAGAAGTATCCAAAAAGCATAATTGGCCTTCACCAACTTAGTCACATAAATACGTTGATACAAAATGATCAATATTAACAAGTTTTTTTTTAATCTTTATATAGAGCTATTCTACCATAATGTATGTTTCTGTAACTTAGATTTAGTTAAAATTACATAGAACGAAGAAATATACGAGACTGATAGAGCCTAATTCAGATTTAACGATTTAGGTTGAATTCATCGAATCGTTTATTTTGTGTTTATTTTGTGTGTGTTAGAGATTCAATCACGACTATAAAAATCATACACATAAAAATTAATAAGTCCCTTTCTTTATAGGGGAATTCTAAAGTAGGGTATGAAAAACTATATCGGTATTAATTAGTTATTTATTTTGTTTTGATGATATTTAATTCAGATCTAACGTTCATTAGATCTTCATGAATATGTATTATGTGCTAGTAAAAAGCTCTATATATACAAACTCAAAGAGTGCCCTTATATGCAATTCCATTTATAGAATTCCATACAAATATGACAGAATGTTCTAATTTGAGGAAATGGGGTATTTGCATATGTGCACAAATTTTAAAGGACAAGATTGCTTCTAGGCTCTTAAGAATATATTTCACAAGTAGAAGACTAATTTTGTTTGAGCAAAATTTGAGGGTTATTATATATCAGCTCATAATATTAACAGAAGCTAATTGGAATGCATGTAAAAAACAATATTATAAAAATGAAAAATAGTCCAGGCATTGAAAAAAAGGACTACTTAACAACAATATTATATCTTCTCTCTCTCTCTCTCTCTCTCAAATTTAGGTAACCAATATTGGAATATAATCTTATCTTTATCAATTAGTCATTTTTCTTATCAAAATTTTACCACTAAAATCAGAAATAAAAAATACCTTGATGGGATTGGAAAGACATGGGGTTAAAGGCCTGATCAAGGACATCCTTGAGAAGGTACTATATTTGAAAAGAAAAATACAGCCACCCATTTTACTGAAGACCAAAGCCCTAGCTATCAGGAGTTGAATTTGGAAGTGTTTTTCAGAGAACTTATAGGGAAGTTGAAGAGGTTTATGAAAAATGAATGATGCAACATTGCAGTGGCAAGGTAAGAAGTGAAGTACACGTGTCCTGTTGAGGAGGGTATTAGTTGGAAACCTACGTGGTGCTTTGTAGAATTGCCATTTCAGTGATGCTGTGCATTGCTTTGCCTAAAAAGTTGTGGCAGTAATGAATGATCACAATTATGTTGTCGTTTATCTCTTTTGAATGATTCCTTTCTGTTGATAGGCTGGCTATGTTTCTTGAACATTGAGAAGATAAGCACTATGGACCTATCAAGCTTTAAAAGACGTTTAGGAAAGCAACTAAAATTGAAAATATCAGCTAAAAACTATATCATATAAAAAATTTATATTATAGTTTTTTTTTTGTTTTTTACTATAATTGTCAAAAATTTTACATTATTTAATTTCAATAAAAATGTCAAACAAAGGTTTAAGATAAATATACTGTTTGTTTATTTTATTGATATAAGCTGCAATTTAAACATTTTTATTATAGTGTTTTGTTTTATAAAAGTTTAAATTTTTGTTTAAACTTGTTATTTAAATATATGAATCAAAGGGCCAAAAAAGTTGATGTGTTTAGAAACAATTTTCAATTCTAAAGTTTCAATTACTACTGCTTAAACTTTTACATATTACAACGTAAAAATATTCTATAATATAAAACTCTTATATGCTATAGTATTTTAAATTTTAATTTTAAAATTCTAACTTGATTTCAAACACACTCTTATAAATTCGTGTTGAACTTTGAAATTCAATATGCTTTTTTTTCCACCTCAGCACCTTATTCAAATTTATAAATATGGCCGCTAGCCTGCTACAATTATACGAGCTTGCTACATATTCCTATTCAAATTTTGACAAAATTAATTTTTCATGTGACACTTAGAGTCTTTTGACAAAATTAATTTTTACGCTTAATTTTCTTTTTTACAAAATTTCAATTAGACCTTTATTATATAAGAAAAAAATAACTGTGCTTCAATTAAATAATTTACAAAATTTTAATTATAATTTTATTGTATAAGAAAGAGATATTACTGTGCCTCAATCAAAATGACTAAAATTTTTGTTTACTTTTATCTAATAAAAAATTGGCAAAATTTCAATTATGTTTCCATTGTGCAAAAGAAATAACTAAGCCTCAATTAAGTAATTAAAATCTATGTTATATTTTTGTTTGACAAATAATTATCTCTAACACCTTTCATAATGTCCTTATTGAACAAAAAACTTTATGCCTCCATCAATGCTCACCGAATGGAGCGTTGTTTATTCAACTTTGGGGAA
>CAMOHE010047961.1:69983-80180 GCA_946598075.1 Artocarpus hirsutus
TAAAATTTTTGTTTACTTTTATCTAATAAAAAATTGGCAAAATTTCAATTATGTTTCCATTGTGCAAAAGAAATAACTAAGCCTCAATTAAGTAATTAAAATCTATGTTATATTTTTGTTTGACAAATAATTATCTCTAACACCTTTCATAATGTCCTTATTGAACAAAAAACTTTATGCCTCCATCAATGCTCACCGAATGGAGCGTTGTTTATTCAACTTTGGGGAACAATTTTTTTTTTTTTTTAATTTCATATGATGAAATCTATATTTTAATAGTAAAATTATTTTTTCTGTTATTTCATTAAGAAGATTTTTTTTTTATTTTGATATGATGAAATTTGAGTTTAAACGGTGGTATTATCTTTTCTGACCACAAAATAGTAATTTTTTTTATAATTGTAATGCTCTTCCAAGTGTCAAAAATCTTGTAGAATATAAAAAAATTACTATTTCTACTAACAAAAAGTTAATAAGGTGTATGGGTATAGTAGTTAAAATTATTAATTAAAATTGTAAATATTGTTACATGTAAAAATTTTACATTGTCATAATTTTTTTTATTGTAACATATAAAAATTTTGTACTCTTTTTATCTAAAAAATTGGTTAAAACTTTTTTTTGTGATAATTGGCTTATTATTACTAAAAAAAAATCCATTAAACAGTCAGCAACGTGTCCTAACACAGTCAAAGTGTGACGTGGCATTAACAGTACTCTTTTCTGGATTGAAAGTACAAAATGCTGATGTCTCTCTCTTGCTGCCACTTTCGTTTTTGTTAGGGTTAGGGTCCATTTTTTGCGGTAACCAGGTCCATCTCACCTCACTTCTCGACGTACATGGAGTCCAACCGTGGAGACGCCTTCGAAATTCTTCGCGAAATCGACGCTCTGAAGGCGAAAAGGGACGACATAGACGGCAAAATTTCAGCCCTCGAAGCTCAGCTCCGAGAAATTAAGCTTCAGAATGGGAACAACGACGATGTTGTTTTGCACAATGGTTCTTGTCCTCCTCCAATTTCGCGCCTTGATTCGGGCTTCAGTCACGGTTTGACTGCCGAGATGATTTACCGATACAGTCGCCACCTCTTGCTTCCTTCTTTCGGTGTCCAAGGTCCTCTTGCTCTGATCATCTTTCCAAATCTTTTGTTTGGAAGTTAGTGATGTGAAATTTGTCTTTTTTGAATTGAATTTGATATGAAGTGTTGTAAAGTTCGTAATTTTGTTGTAGTCCACCAATTCAGCCTAAGAAACTGTTAGAAAAAAGATGTTTTCTTTTGTAATTTCTGAAGTATGTAAGTTTAGTTTAGTTTATATGTATATTATAGCTTCTGACATAGGTGTTTTCTAATTTGTCTGTTTTGAATTGAATTCAACAGGAAGTATTAGTTTCCAATCCTTTCCTTGGTGATTCAATGAATTTTTTATAATTCTAAAGTGGGTAATTTTTAGTTTTATTGTAGTACAAAATCTTTCTCTATCTCACCAATTAAGCTCATGGAAACTATTAGAACAAAATTTTTTTGGATATTTTCAAAGTTTGTAATCTTAAATGTAGTTGTGTAACTTTCAGGTTTCTTTTGTCCTTTAAATTTGTTGCAGTTGATGAATTAAGCTCATGAAACTTATATTGGGAAAAAATTGTTTTTCTTGTTTTGTTTTGTTTTTGTTTTCTTTTTTTTTTTTCTGGGTGTGTGTAGTTCCCAAAATGGGTGGTTTTTTAATTTTGTTGTAGGGCAGTCAAATCTCTTAAAGTCATCAGTTTTAGTGGTTGGAGCTGGCGGGTTGGGCTCCCCGGCGCTGCTATATCTCGCAGCTTGTGGTGTTGGTAAAGTTTCTCACTCTTAAGGATTTAATAGCATTGTTTTATACGTTTTATGCAATGTCTCAATATAACCTCTTTGTGTTATTAGGTTCTGATTTCTTTGTGGGATTTTTGTTGCAGGACGCTTGGGAATTGTGGATCATGATGTGGTTGAGCTTGATAATATGCACAGGCAGGTAGAATTTGGCAGCCTGCTAATACTATTCTAATGCTGCAATAAATTATTTCGATGTGTTAAAGCGCTCTTATGGATGTTTGCTTGGTCGTTTAGATAAAGACATCTTCACTTGCTCTTTGAAGTTTATACAATTGAAGAATTTTGATTTTTATTAATTTTTTTTTTTCTGTCACTAAACCATTGCCATTATAGCTTTCTACATAGTTTTTAACGAATTATCTTCTCCCAGTTCCCGCTTAAGTTGCAGAATACCAAATAGCTAACTTTAACTTTCTGTTTTATTTCTTAGATTATTCACACTGAAGAATATATTGGTCAGCCAAAAGTAAAATCAGCTGCTGCTGCTTGCCGCTCGTATGTCTCTCTATGTTTATTTTTTGTTTACATTTGAGCGAATGCCTTGAGTTTTTCTAAAAGTTTTATTTTCTAGAGTCTTCTCTTTATGTTTATCTGCATGATTCTAGCAAGTCGTTGTATCTAGGATCAACTCCACTATTAAAATTGTGGAACACAAAGAAGCTTTACGTGCATCAAATGCTTTGGAAATTTTGAGCCAGTATCCTTTTATATTGTAGATTTGAATTGATACTACTTTCCTTGCTATTTAAAACATTAAAATTCGTGAATTTCCATAACTGATGACATTTACCAGATATGATATAGTAGTAGATGCAACTGATAATGCTCCTAGTCGATACATGATCGGTGATTGCTGTGTGGTATTGGGGAAGGTAATTTTCCCTTCTTTTATGGTGATCTTTGAAAGGCTCTCTTGATCGTGGTCTGTAAGATTTGTGATGAACAATTAACTATAGCTGCTCTTGTAACTTGTTTAGAAAATGCCTTATTCCAAATTATCTCCCTTCAATTATTAATTGGTAAAATTTCTATGCATGCAGCCTCTTGTCTCCGGTGCTGCAGTGGGATTGGAAGGTCAGGTATAGATTGCACGAAACTTCATACTCTGTTTTCACCCATAATGTCTTCAAATATAAACAAGGATCGTGCTTTAAGTAATGTTACCACTAAGTCAAAACATTATAAATGTTAACCCATCCGTTGATATTTTGCAGCTTACAGTTTACAATTACAATGGTGGTCCATGCTACCGATGCTTATTTCCAACTCCGCCACCTTCAACAGCATGCCAAAGATGTTCTGACAGTGGCGTACTTGGAGTTGGTGAGTCACTTGTATTATGTCTACGACAAGTCCAGGCAGTATTTGCAGATTCAATATATATTTTCTGTCATCATAAAGGAAAATGCTGAAATTATATCTTAAATGTTGCCCGAGTTATCACATATTGCTTTTTACTCTCTCTCTGTTTATTTCAGTCCCCGGTGTCATTGGTTGTCTTCAAGCTCTTGAAGCTATTAAGATTGCAAGTGCAGTTGGTGAACCTCTCTCAGAAAGGATGCTTCTGTTTGATGCATTGTCGGCACGTATCAGAATTGTAAGTTTTTAATTTATTAGGCTTTTCAAGTTAAAAAGGTGGTCTATGTGATGCTTTCCAGCCGTTATTGATAGAGAAAACATTGAATCTTGATTTATTGAGATTGATGTGATAAATGTTTAACCGAGTGGCTTGCTCCATTGGGTCGATGTGGTGTTCTCCCAAGTGGCTTAATTTCTCCTGGCTTGTATTCTAAGTAACGGAGTCCTTGGAAATCAGGTCGATGTGTTTTATTCATTTCTGGCATTTATTCTCCATTTCAGGTCAAGATTCGTGGGAGGTCATCACAATGCAAAGTCTGCAGTGAAAATGCAGCATTCTCCAAGCACCAATTTCCCGAATTTGATTATGAAAAGTTCACTCAGACTCCACTGTCTCCGGTATTGTTCTGCTTAATTTGGTCTGATTTTCACTGAAAATTTCATTGCGTCGGGATTGGAAACTTTATGTCCTAGTGCATGTATATATTTTTCGAGGACTATAATAATACGACGTTCAACCTTTTTGCAGTCTCCTTTGAAACTAAACCTGCTCCAGGCAGATTCCAGAATAAGCAGCAAGGAGTATAAGGAGAGAATTGTTAATGGGGAGTCGCATGTATTGGTTGACGTTCGTCCGGAGCACCATTTCAAAATTGTCTCTCTTCCAAAGTCTTTGAACATTCCCCTCCCACGTTTAGAGGCTAGACTAGCTGAAATCTCTTCCGCTTTAGAGAGAGGAGGGAGAAAAAAATTCGAGTTCAGGACCCCAGTTATATGTAGTGTGTAGAAGGGGTAATGACTCTCAAAGGGCTATTCAGTATCTCCACAAGATGGGTTTCACTTCAGCCAAGGATATCATCGGTGGGCTCGAGGGGTGGGCCGGAGAGGTGGACCCCAACTTGCCTATGTACTAGATGTGTTGATCATAACACTTGGCAATGTTTATATATTCTTGGGCTTTAGTTTTCACTTGGTTTCTACTTTCTTAGTTCCATGTTTGCATGTACGAACACAAAGAAAAGGAATCATAAGCGGTTTTGGTATACATTCTCTCCTTCTTGTTCGTTTGCGTTGTGTCATTTTTAAGTTTCTACGATTATTTTCCTTTCCACATTTAGATTAGTGTTTTTCTAAAACGGAAAAAAAAGTGAAAAAGAAAACCTTCACACTATGAACTAAAGAAGCTTGCCTAAATCATGGCAATTGAACAATTTCACGTCATAATTTCATTTTGTTTATGGTAATGGATTTTCTTTCTCCAAAAAAGCTCAAATTTATTGATAAGTAGGCATCCTTATAAGCCACAAATTCTCGCAGGTTCTGCAATCAGAACACATTCAAACGAAACCAAAACCAGCTTCAATATCAATTCTTTCCGAGGTAAAGACAGATGCATGCCTCTGCCTCACCACCCAACAAGTAAGAGTTTCAAAAGAGCCATTCTGATATAGAGGCCGTTCTTTGCTTGTCTAAAATAGGCTGCTCTTGGATCCCCATCAACATCCACAGTTATCTGCAGTTATTGAGATACAAGAAAATGTTAAATCGTGGCTGTAGGCATAGCCTAGTAGTATATCCACACCCGACTACACCACATGGTGAAGAGTTCGAATCCCCCCACCTCTAAATTCACAAAAAAAGATGTTAAATCGGTAAACACAATGCTTAATTATTTTTTATTTAAGAAGTGAAGAAAATAATGCTCATAGGAGGGAAAATGATAAACAACCCAACAGTTCGATGTCACCGGTTAAAGTTGGCTGGCAACTAATTGGTTATGTAACTTAGCCAAATTCTTGCGGATTAAATTGGTGTTAAACGGAATTTAAGCGGTATTAGTATCTAAAAAGCAAGTCAATATCAGTCGAAAGAATGAGATTCTTACTTCATCAAGCCTTGGTAGAGGGTGCATGACTACAGCATGCTTTGGCATCACCTCCAACACATGACGACCTACAATGTACTTGCCTCGAGCTTCTTCATAAAGATCGATTCTTTCCCCAAACCGTTCACGTTGGATTCGAGTTTGATATACCACATCACATTTGTTAGCCACATCAATTAAATCTACACTTTCTTCCCACTCAATCCCCATGGATGTCAAATAATCTTTTATGTCATCCTGAGAACGCAGACATAAAAACGTAAGCCTATAAACTTAGTGTGATTCTTTTAGGTTCAAAAACTAGTACTCTAATATTTACCTTCATCTTCACAACTTCAGGAGACACAAAGTAGATCTTCACGTCTTTATATTTGGCGAGTAAGTAAGCAAGTGAACGCACTGTCCTGCCATTAGCAAGATCCCCTACAAGCCCAACCTTGATGCCATCAAGTTTTCCAATCTCTCTTTCAATGGTATAAATATCTAAAAGAGCCTGTTGACAAAAATCCCAGCACGGTGACAAAAGCTGGAGAAAATTACCAAAATTTAACCTAGAAGTAGCCCCAAGGCCATTTGAGATGTTATAATTATGCCATACTTATAGTTCAGGATGCAACTATGCACTTGGGACCAATGTGCAGGCCTAGGCCTGACCAAAACAAAAGTCAGCCTCCGCCCTGGCTTGTCATGGATAAAATATGCACCAGGCTGGGCTGGAGCCCTGCAGCCCATTTCAGCTTAATTATTTTTCAATTTTTGAAATACGCTCTGCACCCAGCAAGCCTAGGCGAAATGTGCAGTAATCAACATCCTAGGCCAGCCCAAATGGGCCAATCTTTTCCCCAATGGGATGGTTCGTCACCCACAGCCAGCCTGGCTCCTAAAATGGGCTGGCAGAAATCAGGATAGCCTGGACTATCCCATCTTGAATCTCTAGTTGTAGTGAGTTCACAAATCAAATTCAATAAAGAAAAAGTTTATTCATACTTGAGTTGGATGTTGCCCAGGACCATCTCCTGCATTGATGATAGGAATACCAGCAGTAGCTGCAGCTCTTTTAGCAGCCCCACTCTCAAAATGCCGCATAACAATTATGTCCGAGTAACCCTCAACAGTTCTTATGGTATCTGCAAATCAAGATCAAAGTCACAAACAATTATTGGTAAACCACGCCTATGGACGTGGGTAAAGAAAGAAAGTGACTACCTTCAAGTGTTTCTCCTTTAGCTGCAGAGGAAAATTCTCGTGCATTTTCAGTTGTTAAAACTTCCCCACCTAACCGTTTCATTGCAGACTCAAAGGAAAGCCTTGTCCTAGTAGAGGGTTCGTAAAAGAGGGTAGCCATTAGATAACCCTTGAGAATTTGGCTTCCTAATGAGTTCTTTTCAATCTTCTCCATATCTCGTGCAACTTCGAAAATAGCACTAAGAATATCTCTATCAAACTGTTGAGCTTCAATCACATCATCAAGTTGAAACTTCTTCCCCACCGTAACAGAAGGTGAGCTTTCAATTTTCAATGACTGGCAGAGAATTCCTTTCCTATTTGAGTCTCTCTCCATCAGTTCCAATTTAATCGATTTTTCATTGTGTAAAAATCTTGGATGTCTGAGATACATTGACCTAGAACAATCCAATTTTCCGCGCGAAAGATTTACATAATTGCACATGACATTCTTGCAGGATATCTTTGTTTCTGGAGAGCACATTCCCTCTTGGAATGAGCATGCAAACAGAGAAGAAGCAGCCATTGCCATTTTTTTAAGATTGGCTAAATGGGATTAACTTGTTTCTCTCAAGCACTTTCAAGACCCTATATTTCAAAAAAAAGAACAGTTTAGAAACAGTTAAAGGTGTTTCAAATTCATGAATTCAATACTTAAACATGTATATTCAAAACTCCATCTTCTTCATAAGCAAAGATGTTCAACATGACACAAACATCTACCATACTAATCATCATGCCTGCATAATTAAATACTTTAACATCCTCGACCTGGTTAGATATAAAACAAAGAAATATAAAAAAATTCCTATAAGTTTACATCGTCAAAAGCAATGCAAGGAAACAAAAGCACCAGAATAATTGAACCTAATTCCACTTTTTTCTCAGCTCCCACAGCGAAATCTACCCAGAATATGGACCTTCTCCTTAAAGTCTCAAAGCATATCAACGTTTAAAATTGATTAAGAGAAGTAAATTGCTTTACACAGTAACAAAATCATTTAACTTCTAAAAGTTCAAACTTACAAACGACACCAATATAAAGGCACATTTTTTTCAAAAGCTAAAGCTCCAAAATGTATACATCACTCATAGAAGCACAAATATATTACAGCTCAAACTGGTGAAAAATTTACAAAATTTAAATGTTTAACAAAAAAAAAAAAAAACACTCAGGGCAGTGAAACTTTTGGCAAAGTTGAAATATTTACCAGAAAAACTGACTCAGAATTGTGAAACTTTTAGCGAAGTTCAAATATTTATCAGAAATCCAATTCAGAATACTGAAACATTAACAAATTTTAAATTTTTACGAGAAATTTAACTCAGAACTGTGAATCTTTAACAAAATCACTTAACATTTACTTAAAAATCTGACTCAGAATTGTGAAACTTATAACATAGTTCATATCTTTACATATAATTCCTCCTAAATGGATAGCACATGAGAGAAATTCTCAAACATAAGAAAGCAAATCGCATATAAATGAGGTTCAATTCTGAAATATAACTAAATTAAAATATCATAAAAATGGTACCTTTACCTTGACCATATACAGAGAGACAAAAAAAAAACTTGGCTTTTAACAAGTAAACAAACAAGAAATCCTGCTAATAGAACTAGGGAAGAAAAAAGCTTTGGCTTTGTTTGGTTGGCGAGAAAAATGCAAGTTTATTCCAAAATGGAAAACAACATTAATGAAATCAAACAAATAGAAACTGATTTAGCACAGGATTGCAGGAAAATACCTGGGGAATTACTCGTTGAGTAGTGACAGTTGTCTTTTCTGTTTGTTTGCTGGGAAAAGTAAAGGAAACGTAAAACCTTCAGAGAAAGATAGGGTTTAAGGGCTCAAGGTATAAAAAGATGATGTTTGCAGAGTCACCCTTGAATTTTTGTGTTTCACAATTCAGTTCATGAACTAAAAATTTTGTCAATCAACTCCCTAAACTTGCAAATTTTGGCATAATTACCCCGATTAATTCACGTGTTTCGTTCATCAGACAAAAATTATTCATAAAAAAGGAATTAAAACAAACATTGAGCAAACGAAATAGCACCAATTTTAATAAATTCTACAGCAATCCAAAAAGGGTAAAAAAAATATAAAATAAAAAAAATAAAAAAGCTTATTTTAAATAAATAAATAAATGAGCGAAGAGGAGAAGGAAGAGAGTATACCTGGAAGCCCATATTGTGTCTATGAATTTGGAGGATTTGTTGTTAGTAATTGAAGAGAGAGAGTAAAAGAAGAAGTGGGGTTTTATTTTTATTTTTATTTCTTTTTTTGTGATTCCCACTTATATATTCCTCTTATTTTTTTCCCCACAAAAAATATATTCCTCTTATTTTAAAACTTTTGCTCTTTTCAAAAAAATATAGCTCGACTGCCATTCATTTTTTTTTTCATGGAAAGGTTTCTTTCTTGGGGAAAATCTTGCAAAGATATCTCAGATTTGGGATGTGTGTGTTGTATTCTTGTATATATGGAAATTCTCATTATTTGTCTATTTTTTCCCCTCTCTTGCTATGCTACAGAAATAGAGAATATAAAAAAGTCGGAATCTTTAGATTTTTTTTAAGGAAAAAAAAGATTTTTTTAATTAATAAAAAAAAAAAAAACAGAATCTCATAACTTTTTGATCCAAACTCTGTGGGCTTCAGCCAGCTTCTTAGATACAAAGCCCACGTTACATCATTTTAAGGAAAACGACATGTCGTTGAAGATCCACTTTCATGCGACGGGAAGAAGTCCCTCCTCCACATGGTCGAGTTCTTTCTTTTCCTTTTCTTTTCTTCCCAAGATGGTCTTTCAATTCCCGTCTTAAATTGCTTAATACTTGAATCATTTCCATTTTAGGCCTCGAAGATTTAGCACAGATTTACTTTCGTCCTTAACATTTCAAATGGCACAAAGTTAATTCTTGAAGTCTTAATTCTCAACACTAATAGTCCTTTCCATTTCTAAATGTTAAATTTTCAACCGTTGTTGCATATGGGATATGTAATTTATAGGGAACAAGTCAATGAAGACAAAGTGGGTGTTTGGAAAAATGGTGGGAACCAGTAGTAAGAACCACTTTTACTGTAGCATGTGAGAGTTTTACACTGTAACAATTTTTTTATTGCTCCTGTAGCATGTGAGAGCTTTTTACTATTCATAACTGATTTTGTGGTGGAAACCACTGGTTCTCACCACTCCCAAACAGGCAAAAAATTATATAAATTATTTTGTATATAAATTTTTATGATATTTACATTTTACTCCTTTTAAAATTCTACGTCTTTTTATTTACCTAATTTTATTATTTCAACTATACTTTCCAACTCTGTCTCTATTTGGTTCTGTTCTTAATTGGATTTAATTAAAAGTGGCAAACGTGTAGCCGTTGATATCGCAAACATAATAGTTTACTGGTGTTCTCCACGTTTGGCTTTTAGTATGGCGCACCCGCAATTAAAGGAATGTAAGATGGGAAAACTATTACTTTGGTCATGTAATTAATGAAGAAATTTGGAGAAGCACGAAATATTTGTGATTTTTGTAAAAGCTATATAAGTTCTCCATCATCTTTTTTGGTCCGTGCCTGCAGTACTTTTGATTTAACATTCTCCATGCCTCCCACGTGAGGACAAGTTTTCAGTCG
>CAMOHE010047961.1:80234-91416 GCA_946598075.1 Artocarpus hirsutus
TCGACTGCCATTCATTTTTTTTTTCATGGAAAGGTTTCTTTCTTGGGGAAAATCTTGCAAAGATATCTCAGATTTGGGATGTGTGTGTCGTATTCTTGTATATATGGAAATTCTCATTATTTGTCTATTTTTTCCCCTCTCTTGCTATGCTACAGAAATAGAGAATATAAAAAAGTCGGAATCTTTAGATTTTTTTTAAGGAAAAAAAAGATTTTTTTAATTAAAAAAAAAAAAAAAAAAAAACAGAATCTCATAACTTTTTGATCCAAACTCTGTGGGCTTCAGCCAGCTTATTAGCTACAAAGCCCACATTACATCATTTTAAGGAAAACGACGTGTCGTTGAAGATCCACTTTCATGCGATGGGAAGAAGTCCCTCCTCCACATGGTCGAGTTCTTGCTTTTCCTTTTCTTTTCTTCCCAAATGGTCTTTCAATTTCCGTCTTAATTTGCTTAATACTTGAGTCATTTCCATTTTTGGCCTCGAAGATTTAGCACAGATTTACTTTCGTCCTTAACATTTCAAATGGCACAAAGTTAATTCTTGAAGTCTTAATTCTCAACACTAATAGTCCTTTCCATTTCTAAATGTTAAATTTTCAACCGTTGTTGCATATGGGATATGTAATTTATAGGGAACAAGACAACGAAGACAAAATTATGTAAATTATTTTGTATATAAATTTTCATAATATTTACATTTTAGTCCTTCTAAAATTCTACGTCTCTTTATTAACTCAATTTTATTATTTCAACTATACTTTTCAACTCTGTCTCTATTTGGTTCTGTTCTTAATTGGATTTAATTAAAAGAGGCAAACGTGTAGCCGTTGATATCGCAAATGTAATAGTTTACTGGTGTTCTCCACGTTTGGCTTTTAGTATGGCGCACCCGCAATTAAAGGAATGTAAGATGGGAAAACTATTACTTTGGTCATGTAATTAATGAAGAAATTTGGAGAAGCACGAAATATTTGTGATTTTTGTGAATGCTATATAAGTTCTCCATCATCTTTTTTGGTCCGTGCCTGCAGTACTTTTGATTTAACATTCTCCATGCCTCCCACGTGAGGACAAGTTTTCAGTCGGTAGGTGTAGAAGTTGCCAAGTCGAAGCGACCAATCTACAGAGTTGCACAATTTTCCAAGAACTTCTATAATAGGGATTCCCAATCGATATATATATATATATATATATATTACTTCAAATGATGTCATAATCACAATAGAAATTGACAAATTCTCCACTTGGAGTAAAAAAAAAAAGATATTTATCAGTATTTTTTTAATTGTTAGATATGTTAAAAAAATGATTTTGACACGATTTAACATCATCGTTAAAAATTTTTAACAAAGTAGTTCCCATAAAAATAACATGCAAATTTAAACATTTTATCTCTATAGCACTTAGATTTTTTTTTTTTAAAATAATTTCTCTGCTGAGAACTGAAAAAGATATTCAGATCGGATCTTTAGAAAAAAAAAAAAAAAGATTTTGATCTAATTTATAGTTTCAAAATGTGCACTATAGGCAAGGGTTTCTACCGGAGAAATTCTAACTCTTCTTTCTTAATAGTTAATCCTATCTAGAGTTGTTATTTTTTCAGCTTGGCTTGAGGAAGAGGAACCCTTAATTGAGTCTTACTAGTGTTGAAAGACACCTAACAGGTTTATTAGTCTATGTCTAAACCAGTGTACCACATATTTTGTTTTCTCATAATGTTTCATTAAAGCTCTCTGCTCTTCTCACAATTAGGTCCTATTGATGGCCTAATCAAATCAATCCCCCTTAACATGTTTTACTCATATATAGGGAAGTACCTGAATTTGGCAAAAAAAAAAAAGTTTATATATACATATATATGGCTTCTGTAATTGCATTTTTATTCTACTATAAGTATTATTATACAATACGGTTTACCACTAGAAGACCCACATGAAAGAAAAAGCTCCCCTTAGCTAGAAGCAATTAAAAGTGCATTAAGAGGTACGCGGTCAACTTCTGATCCACTCAATTTTGCAAAAACTCCAACTAATGGTGCCGTATTGTAAGTGCATGCTTCGGTCTGCACGTAATTCCACCTCTCATCTCTAAACTGATCATCACTGTCGGGCCCACCAACCAGGGCCCCATCTAGCACATTGGGGTTGGGATCATGGCGACTATACCAATTATCATATCCCTCCGTGCACCCAATAAATCCCCGATTCTTCTTGTACGATTCAATAGATGCTCCTCTATGGTGCACCCTTTGAGGGTGCTTTGGGCCATCGCCCACTAAGTAGCTCATAGCCATTGGATTAGAACCCAAGATGTAATCAATCTGTGATTTGGCAAAGGAGAGGATTTCTTGTGGGCCCACGAGGCCTTTTGGGCAATTGAGCATCTGATTGGTGGATTTCAAGTAATCAGAGTAGACTGCCAGTAGAAAGGCTGCGTTGGATACGTATTGCATGTTGTTCCATTGGCGGGTGTACAGTAAGCCTCCGGGGGTGCGTCGCACGTTGGTCACATTGTTTTTGTTAAGGCATGCGCAGATGTAATGCTCACCTTTTGAACGATACTTTTCCAGCACGTGCTTGTGCTTAATTTTGTGCCTTTCTTCCTTCAACAACTGCAAACAGAAACGTACATTGGAATTAAGGAATGACAAAAAAAGAAAAAATTGTTCTAGTAATGAACAAAGGTAAAAAAAAAAAAAAAATCTCTTTGAGAACTTGGATCACACTAAAGTGATTAAAATGTATTTTTATGTGTGTACAAGAAGAAATGGGCATGAGAGAGATTTTCAAGTAATGAACAAAGGTTAAATTGTCTTTGATCACACTAAAGTGATTAGATCACACTAATCACTTTAAAATGTGATTAAAATGATACATTAAAGCAAATAAAATGTGGTTTTATGTGTATGTGACGAAACGGGCATGAGGGAGAGAAAGAGAGAGAGATGTTCAAGTAATGACCAAAGGTTAAAATTCTCTTTGAGAACTTATATCACACCAAAGTCATTAAAATGTGTTTTTATGTGTAGATGAAGAAATGAAGTTCAGATTTATTGTCTCATTTTCCTCTTTTTGGTTGTCTTCTCACTATTTTTTAGACACATAATTTAAACTTAACAATCTAAATACATAAATAGGACATAATACTAAAAGCAACTAAGCAATTCATTTAAGGTGTCAAAAATTAATTAAAGAGATAGCCATGAACAAGAGAATAAGCAACAGATCTTGATTCAATGAAATGGGCATGCAAAAAAAAATTCAGGAGAGAGAGAGAGGTAGAGAGAGTATATCTACCATTGAGGCAATGATTTGAACACCAACATACTTAACATCCCAACTAAACTCTTCCATGGTCCAAGTAATCCCTCCAAAAGCATATGCATTCTCCACAATATACTCCAAATATTGCTCTTTGCTTGTGGCTTTGTATAGCCACAAAGCTGCCCATAATAACTCATCCATGTAACCACTCACTGAAGTGTAGTATCCCTTGGCCACTCTAATGCTCTCATCATATTTTCCTCTATATTTGTCACCAAACTCAAACAACTACAAAACCACCATTAATTAAAACTATTAACTTATGAAAACTATAGAAAACAAAAGCAAGGAATAATAATTTAAAGAAGTACTTAGAATAAGTTTTGTAACACTTCCACTAAGTATATTATGCCAACCAACATTCTTTCAGTTTTGGTAAACTTTACATACCAATCTTCTTAATAAGGTAATAATAATCTCATTAACTAACTTACTTGTTGTGCATGGTGTAATAGTAGGTGGGAGTAATGTGGGTTTGTTTCCCTAAACACAATGGAAGCCGAGGCCATTGCAGCGGCAGTTTCTCCGGCGAGGTCCGATCCCGGTCTACTCTCGTCCACCTTGTAGGCCCGCCGTGATGTCGTCATGTCCTCCGGCCGCTGCCAGCAGTAGTGATCAGTGTCACCATCACCAACCTGAAAATTAAGAGCTACCATTAATAAAAATTAACCAATTCCCACTAATACAGACAAAAAAAAATTGTTGAACAAAAGTTCAGCATGACCAATGTCAAGTTCACGCGCCAATCACGGTATCAAACAATTGACTTCCCTTGCTTTCAAGCGCGTGGCGATTTTCCTGTATTAGTCAAATTACCTCAGCCCATAAGACGTTAGGGTGAGTGTGAGCTTTGATGAAGTAATCCGTTCCCCACTTGATGGCTTCCAGCGCGTGAGCGTACTCGCCAGCATCTTTAATTTGTTTTCCATATTCAATAACGCCCCAAGAGAGCATTGTAACCGTAAAGGCCATTGGCAGGCCAAATTTCACATTGTCACCGGCATCATAGTACCCTCCCACCAAGTCCACCTAAAAAAAAGTTATAAATTTGTTAATTTTGTGAATAAACAGAGAATAATACCCAAAATCTCTCGTATTTTTTATCGAAATATTGTTTTTTCAACTATGTTTTTAAGAATGTTGCACTTGTTAAAAACCTCGACAGATGTAACATTCTTGAAAACACAAAATGGATGTAACATTTGGGTAAAATACGTGGGATATTTTCATTACGAGCTCGAAAAATAATGGTGTAAATAATATCTGTACTAACCCCTTGTTCAAGGCCATCGTTGAGGCCGGAATGGTGGCGCCAAGTAACCCTTTGGTTGTGGGGCAGGTGTCCTGAGCGTTGAGACTCAAAGTAGAGAAGGCTTTTGGAGAGGGCTTGGCCATAGTGGTGGAGAGATTGGCATGATGAAGTGATGGCAAAGAAGGAGAGAAAATAAATTAGCAGTAGATGAAGAGACTTAGGGGCTTCTTCCAAGACTATTCCTTCCTTCTTCATGTGCTTCATTGGCCTCTCTCTCTCTCTTCCTCTCCCTCTCCCTCTCTCTATTGTACATTTATATATCCGTGATTGACACGTGATCGGCAAGGATTGCGTGTGGTCAACAACATATGGGCTTTGAGTAGATGTCACACTATGATTGGTTTTGACAGGAGTCTTCATAAGACCTTGTATTGGGCAAAATTTGTACACCAAATTTGGTCATAAATTCCTGCAGATTAGACTTCCAAAATATATATCTTACAGTTAACAAAAGCTAGTTTTAATAAGATATATAATAAAACCCCTAAAAGAAGATAGTAATATCTAAATTGGGATATTTAACAGCTATTTTGGTGAGAAATCCTGGATTTTTAGCAACTTACGTGCTAGATTCCTTCTAAGGCAGTTTTAGATCTCTTTTTTTAAACCTATTTAATAAGAGACAAAGAGAAGCTTTTTTCTTGAAAAATCTTTTTCATTTTAACCTCGCTATTCACAAAACTGTAGGGTCCACTCTAATATATAGTTTATTTTTTAGACTAGATCCTATTGTTTTATTAATAGCGGGATTATAACCTCATGAGTTTAAATATGATTGCTCTTCTTTCTCATTTCTTATATTTCTTATATTACTAGTATGGATACGTGCCTAGCCATGTCCTCGTCCTCATTAGTAACAAAAACAGAGTGTTATTTTTCTTTTTTAATTGTATATATATGCTAACACAATATATAATTAGATAGCTCAAACTTGACATATGAAGTAAATAAAAAGAAAATTTATAAAGAAATAATCAGACACTTAAGAAAATCTTTTAAATTTTAATCAAACACTTCTCCATACCTATTTAGTATTAAATATAAAAATAAAATGGAATATCCTCCAAAAAATAAAATGCAATCAATTTAAAATATTTTATTATGCATATTTCAATACAGTATCATAAATTTAACAAATAGAATAGACGTAAAAAAATATAGCTTATATATTAATATAAAAGGTTCACAAATCTCTATAATATTTTATTATATAGGTAAGTTCACTTATTATGTTAGTACGTAAGCTAATTGTTTCTGTAATTGAAGCTCTGAACAACTGAAGAGGGCATATACATATAGCAAAGTTAAAAGGCATTAGTAGAAAGTTAAAAACAAGAGAAAATAAAAGGAAAGACAACAAAATATGTAAATTGATGTGTGATGTGTAAGTGAATAAATTAGCCACGTGGACTAACTTTAGATCATTAGATTAGAACTAAGTGATAAGAAAGTTAATTTGAACCATTAGATTGTTTTTACTTAATAGTTGAAGTACAAAAATTATTTCCTTTTCTTATATAAGTTAGAGATATTTTCATGTTTTGAAATTTTATTTTTGACATCCTGTTACTAAAAAAAAATCGTATTTTTATATTCACATATATGGCTCAAAACATTTCCTTTTTATGGAAAAAAAAAATGAAAATTCATCTGCTGTGTCTTTCATTTAAGGAGTATTGATAATAGCGTATAAATTTGTAACGGATTTAAATTCTCTGTCTAATTTCGGTATCCCATATAGTGTCTAATCAAATTGTATTATGACACATCATTTAAATAACTCAAAAGAATATTTAATTGATTTTTACATGTAACTTTTTCAATTAAATAACATATCATAATACGATTTGACTAGACATCATTTGCTACCCCTAATATTAGATAAAGGATCTAACCCCTTGTGTAGCACTATTTATTTCACTATACCTGTGACACATGGTTGGCAAGACGATTTAGCACTTACACAAAAAATATTTATAGGCTCCAATGGGGAGTGCAATATTACCTTGTAGTTGTACCTGGAAAATCTCTTACTCGGTTGACAAAACAAGTCTTCACTGTAAATAAAATATAAATCAACAAATGCAGAGATATAAATTAACTAGAACGAGTACAAACTGCACAACAAAGTTTGTGATTCAAAGCTCAAAAAAAAAATGAATAACTTGAATGAGTGTCAATTGGATATGAATTGTTTGAAAATATGGTTAGAACTAAAACTTTTAAATTAAAAATTGTAGTATATAAAAGTTTTATATTATAGCAACAAATGCTTAGATTAGAACTAATTTTGCTTAATACGCTTAAATTTCAGATTTCTTAAATTGAAAGAGAAGAGTTACGACCAAGCACACGCGTTAGGTGCTTAAAATATGGATATGATCACCTAATAAGTTATCTTCCTTCGTATGTATCACTTCCACATAGTGTAAAAGTAATTTTTAATTTGTTTAGGAGAGACGTAGTGAAACTAGAATGTAACTGAAGTTACGACTGTAACTTCATTTTCTTGTAAAGTGTTTGACAAGCTCAGTTATAACTCAAACAATATAAATTAGCTCTCACATACTACAGTGTAAAGCAAAAATATGCTACAATGTATAGCTATCAAATGCTACAATACTTTCAGTTCTAATTCTCAATTTCTCACTTTCCAAACACCTTATTAAACTTTATGTATCTCTTTTTTCCATTGTTTTATATTTTTTATAATTTTTATAATTTTAGAGGATAAAAAATGTACGTGTAGATAGTAATATAGCAGACTTTTGGTTTATTTGGTTTAAAATTTGAAATATGAATACATATAAAAGTAAAAATAAAGAGTATAATCGAAAATTTTAAAAATTCTACCTTGAAATATATTATAATTTAAAAAATTTTAGGAGGGGACAAACAATAGAAAAAAATAAAGAAAATTGTAAGAAATGTTAGATTTTTTAAACTATCAATATCAAATGTCAAGTATAATTTAAGATATTAGTAAATGTCATTTATTTAATCAACTTATTGAAATCAAATAATTGTAAACTAAAATACCCTCAATTTGACTTAGGTATTTTTTTGGGATATTTACCTTTTTGAATATTGTATTTTAACCTTATTTAAAAATTGTACCTTTAGTTTTTAATTTTATTATATGCATACTTTTAAATAAGATTTAATACACAAATATCTATCTTGTCATGGTCAAATCATAACTTTAACCTCAAAATGCCCAATAAACCCTTAAATTAAAAAAAAAAAACCTAAAAGAAAATTAAATTAGAGAACTATTGCTTTTGACAATCCTAATTTGAGACACCATTGGATTTTTTTTTTCCATTTTTAAACATATAATTTTAGCTATTAAAAAACCTTAACCAAACACTAATAATATTTTTCCCTCTCTTTAGCCGCCTCACTCTTTCCTCTTACTCCCTCTCTTCTTTCTTCTGTCACAGGCAAGCTTCTCCCCAAAGCCGACAATCTTCTATCCTCAAGAGTCGGTGTGAGATCTCCTTCTTTCAAAGCCATACACCGAACTTTCCTTCTTTATCTACGACAGGACTGCAATAATCTGACCGGTTAATGTGAGATTCTTCGCTATGAGAGGTTGCAGCAGCAAGATTAGTTGTTTCATCGGTGATGCTGTCGGATCTCCTCAATGATGTCACCGGCGAAGCCCTCTATTTCTGTGGTCACCATGAATCTCGTAGGCGCAAAAGCCCATTTGACAAGATCTGTGTTTTGTAGGTTGTGGATGACGAAAGTGATATTTAATTAAGGACAAGTTGGTCTTACTAATTATCAACTCAATTAAGGTATTAATTTATGTATTAAATATAATATAAAACTTTATATAAGATGAGATTAAAACTGAAAGTATATATTTTGGATAAATCTAAAATTCATGATATAAAAATGTAAATATCATTTTTTTTTTTTTTCGTCTTGCTCTCTCCTCCTTCCCTCTTTCTACTCTCCCCTGTTTCTCTTTCTCCTCTTCTCTGTTTCTTTTCTGTTTCTGCAAGTCTCTTTCCTTCTCCTCTCTCTCCCTCCGTCCGGAGACTCAACGGTAGTGCGACCTGTCTTACGTGACTCGGGAGAGCGCCGCCTTCTCCTTTGCAGTTCACGCAACTCTCGTGATGGCGCAACCTAGATTCACACAACTCCGGCGATTTCGACGCAACATGCCAGGCGACTTCGACGACGGCGAGCGTGCTATCTCACGACCTCCGTTCGAACTTCAACGACGGACGAAACGTTCTCCTTTGTGATTTGTACTCTGGCGACGACACAACCTGGCTTCGAGCGACTATGCCGGCGCGCGACATGCCTTCATGCGAATCCAACAACGGCAGGCTTGCTCCCTCGTGACCACCGCATGAACTCCGACGACAGGCACAACCTTCTCCTTGATGGCTCGCACTCCGGCGATAGCACAACCTGGACTCACAATCTTTTCGATGAGGAAGAATGAAGAGAGAGAGAATAAAGGGGAAGCGAGAGAGTGAAAGAGAGGAAAGAGAGGAAAAACAAAAGAATGAAAAAAATATCAGATTTGTAGGAGTAAGTCACGATGAATGATGATTGGCTTATGACTCCCATGGATGAACCATTGATGCTTGTTTAATCTATTGATTGGTTTGTCATTGTGTTATAATACTTTTTACACTAAATAATTGAAATAAATAACATGTTTTTAAATAAAATTAGTAAATAGTAGTAAATAAAATATTTGGTAGGTTTATTGCTTTTTGAGTTGTATTTAGATTTTTTACCTAGTAAATTTTTTATTTACTATAAATATTTTCAAAATGTGCTTTTTTCTTATTGTTTTAGTTTTATAAAAGTGTTATTTACCATGATTTTCATTTCTTCTTTTACTCGAGTCTTTCTTAAAATATGACCCTGTAATGATAGTATTTAATTTTTTTAAGGGATTCTCTCTTTATTTACTATGTCCTTTTGGTGATATGATATTTATCATTTTCCTTCTTTAAGCCATGTTATAAACACTTTTATCTTCTATATTCCTCATGTTTATTATTTGCTTTTAATCATTCTATATATAGATCAGCAGGATCAGTTAAGATATCTATATTCAATCTAAGTTTAATTATTGGAATTCTGTATTCTTCTACTGTATGATCTTCTTTGAATAATCCCTTTGGTTGATCTGAAAACATGAACGATAATAATTATTCATTGAAGCACGAACGATGATGATTAACTTTTATTTTTTCAGTTGCAATTAACAACCAACATGTATCCCCCAATATTTCTTTGGAAGGTTTTTGACGGTAGGAACAGTCCTTTCTTTTTTTCCCCCTAATCGATTGTGATCTTCTTCAAACTTAATACACAAATATTTATAATAGCAGCAAATAGCATCTTTCTAGCCTGCATATTATAGAAAACATTATTTTAGTTGTTGAATTAAGTTTTGAATATTTGTGATTTGAAAGCCATTATATGTGGTGTGATGGAAGTTTTTAATACAAAATCTTATAAATCATAACGTTGAAAAATTTAATTTAACGGTTAAAATAATAATTCCTATCCACAAGGAAAAAAGAATAGCTTCAACTCCCAAGCAAGTTTTTTGGCTAGTATTGAAAAAGTAACTTAATAATAGATATTTATTTTTCAATCTGTTTAATATTACAAAAAAAATTGACTCTCCTCAAATCTAAGGGTCTGAAACAGAATTCTGTTGAAATTCTATTGGTATTAATAAATGACTTTCGTCAAACTAAAATAATTAATATATACAAGTAGCTACATCATTTCAAACATTTTAAATAATTCCTATGATTATACATATAGAGCATAGGAATTTATTTTGGAATGTTTGAAATGATGTAGCTACTTGTATATATCAATTATTTTAGTTTTGTTTGATTTTAAACTTCTTCAGTAGTTAGACGTTTATGCCACTTCTCCGTGATTTAATCAATAGGAGTAATCCCTTCCTAAAATATATACATAAAATTAGAAGAGTTTCATGCCGCTTCAACAAGAAGATGAGTGATAACAGAGGTATGGTTTGATCTTTTAAGGGCTTATATTATATATGAAATAATATTAACTTTTTTAAATTTAATTAATTAAATACAGAAACGGGTTATTTTCGTGTCAAACGGGTTGACCCGAACCCGAACCGTTTTTTGACGAGTCAATTTCGGGTTGACACTAAAATGACTCGTGGTCAAATTTTTCGACACTAACTCGCAAAAAATCGTGTCGAATTCGTGTTGTGTCGTCGTGTCGCAACCCGTATTGCCGGCTTTATATATATATAACAGTACTAATAGTCTAACACTAATAGTAGAAGGAATTTGGGTAGATTGTATAGCGTAGGTTTGCTTGCTATGCTTTTTTGTTAGGCTGCCTCTACTAGCAATTACTAATTGTTTTGGAACTTAGATGATAGCTTATGCATTTATTTTTAAGGGGCAGGAAAAGAGGAGCATAAGCTAAGATTTTTTATTAAAAAAAAAAAAAACCTTTTATAAACAACTGAAAAAATCTTTTATAAACACCAAATGGTTGGCTTTTA